>BKCP01008959.1:857213-876451 GCA_008636005.1 Striga asiatica | reverse complement strand
CTGCGACGCGGCACGGCACGGCACGCGCGACTGGCGCGGCTGGTGACCCTAGCCGGTCCTTTGCCGAACTTCCGGAAACTTTTCCAGTGACTACCAACCCAAGACAATTCAACATGATAAATAACATGTAAAAATGCCAAGAAATGCTAGGGCAACTCGTGTGGATGAGGCTCGGTCCGGTAGGGCATAAATGGCACCTTTGGACCCTAGGTCACCGAACTAACATGCTCAACTTATCAAAACACTTAGGGCCGAATACAAAGCATCAAAAACCATGGCTAATGAGGCTAGAACATTAGTTCATACATGCATGCACTTATACTTAGGTTCGGAGGTGAAAATGGCTCGATTTCACTTAACAAATTGACCGAACAATTGAACTCAAAGCATGCTAATATTTTAACCATGTCATACTCATGATTTTTGAGGATTTTTAAGCCATCAAACTCGGCCATATCATGCATGTACATAAACTTACGAAATTAGGGCTCAAAACTTCAAAAATTCAAATCTTCTTATTCTCACTTGCATGGCATCCATTTTTCAAATGATAATTCCTAATTTATCATGATAAGACTGGGAAAAATGGAGTTCACGAGATTACCTTGCTCAAAGAACGAAATGGTGCCAAAGACCCTTGCTCGGGTTCAATTGCGGCACTTATGGACTTGGCCTCGACTTGGGGGCTAAAGTGGCTGAAAGGATACACTCTGGACACTTAGAAAAATCCAAATATCCTCTGGAAAATGCTAAGCCTCGAGAGGTATGGCTGGGACAAGCTGAACCTTTCAAACTCCTCCACCCGGGCTCACACGCGCGCGCGGCTAGGCTTATGGCTACTCTCGGTTTTTTTTTTTCAACTCCTCTCACTATATGCTAAAATTCTAAGTGTCAAATGGCCCTAACTCAGCTGAGAAGTGGCCCTTTTATGGAGCATAAGGGCGGAGCAATCAATGCACCAAATGGAGTCCAAATTAGTGGAGAAATCCTTGGTTCATGCGCATGGGACCTTGGGAAGTTGAGTGGGCATGGTCTTGGTCTCACCACCTGACTTGCACGGAAAAATGGAGCATCTTGCAGGGCATCTTGGATTAAAATATGCCTTGGGTCAGGCCTTGTTCCATGCATGAGGTAATGGGGGACAAATCCAACATCACAAGCATTATAATAATGTCCCACTCACCTTTAAATAATCCCTAATGCCCATGTGACTTCCTTAATCCTTACTTAGGGCATCATAAGCTGAATTAATCCCTAATCATCCCCTTAATACACGCATGAAGTTGGGACCCTGGAGAAGTGGGCCGAAAAACTCCACGTTGGGCTCGAGAAGATGGACCACCATGCTGTCGCTGGGCCTGGCGCGAGGGACACGGGCGCGGCCTGCTGGGCGCGGGACACTAGTGCGCGGGCTGAATAAAATGCCACTCTTGGGCCGTGTAGTAATGCCATGATGGGCTGAATAATGGCTGACCTAATGAGCCTCCATACTTAGAAAAATCCTTGGAAAAACATGGCCAAGACTTGGGCCCATGCAAGCACACGCGCGAGGGGCTAAGGCGTAGGTACTAGGGCGCGACTCATGGCTCGGGCTCGGAAATGCTTGGCCGAGGGTAACTCTTGGTTAGGGCTGAACTTGTGGTTCATCTAAGGAACCAAAATACTTAGGAAAATTCCCTTAACACCCGGTAATGACTTGGTGCAAACATGGCACGGCTTTGGCTCTAACTCGCGAACCCTAGGCGCGAGTGATCTCTGGGCCACGCACGAGCTAGGTGCGGCATACTTGGCCGAGGGAATTATGACTTAGTCTCGATAATACTGATCTCATACTTAGAAAATATTCTAAGCAAGGCTATGAGCAAGGCTATGAGCACGGCTAGGGCTCGCACAAGACTCGAGACTACTAGGGCTCGAGAATTGGCTAGGCGCGAACTAGGCAAGATACTCGTGACCGAACGACTCGGTTTCGGACACGGCTCGACTTGGACAATTTATCGAAACATACTCGATTTCGATTATTCGTCAATTGAAATAATTAATTCCGACTGAATAAAAAGAAATAGTTCAACTCGGAACTAAAAATTGTCATTTTTATTAATACAAAATTGGGCTATTACAGAACTGCCTGGAGGACCGTCTGAACGTCAAGTTGAATTCACCATTGACCTAGTGCCCGGAGCTGGTCCCGTTTCCAAAGCCCCCTATCGTATGGCGCCGAAGGAGCTTCAAGAGCTCAAGACCCAAATCCAAGAATTGCTCAAGCTTGGTTTCATTCGACCGAGTGTTTCTCCTTGGGGTGCGCCCGTCTTATTCGTGAAGAAGAAGGACGGAACCATGCGCATGTGCATTGATTATCGCGAACTTAACCACCTTACGGTTAAGAACAAGTACCCTCTTCCTCGTATTGAGGATCTTTTTGACCAGCTGAGCGGAGCCAGCGTCTTTTCGAAGGTCGATTTGAGGTCTAGCTATCATCAGCTGAAGATCCGGGAATCGGATATTTCTAAGACCGCGTTCCGCACCCGATATGGCCACTATGAGTTTATGGTGATGCCATTCAAACTCAGCAATGCCCCAGCAGTGTTCATGGACCTTATGAATAGGGTCTTTCATCCTTATCTGGACTAGTTCGTTATCGTGTTTATCGACGACATTCTGGTTTACTCTCGAGACATCGACCAACATAAGGAGCATCTGAGGATTGTGCTGGAGACCCTTCGCCACGAGAAGCTGTATGCGATGTTCTCGAAGTGTGAGTTCTGGCTTGACCGTGTGGCGTTTCTTGGCCATATAGTTACAGCTAGAGGCATTGGGGTGGATCCCTCCAAGATCGAGGCGGTGAGCAAGTGGGAGACACCAAGAAATGCGAGTGATGTTCGTAGTTTCCTGTGGTTAGCAGGATACTACCGAAGGTTTATCGAGAGCTTCTCGAAGATAGCCCAACCACTAACCAACCTTACGAAGAAGGCTGTGAGGTTTGATTGGAGTCCGAAGTGCGAGACTAGTTTCCAGGAGCTAAAAAGGAGACTTACCACCGCACCAGTCTTGTCCATTCTCGACCCGACATTGGAGCTCACGATTTATAGTGACGCTTCGAAGATGGGTTTAGGCTGCATGTTGATAAAGCAAGGGAAAGTCGTGGCCTACGCATCGAGGCAGCAGTGGTACACGCCTTAAAGATCTGGAGGCATTACCTTTACGGAGGGAAGTGCGAGATTTTCACGGACCAAAAGAGCCTGAAGTACATTTTCACTCAGAAGAGTTGAACATGCGGCAACGCCGATGGTTAGAGTCTGTCAAGGACTACGACTGCACGATTAGCTACCATCTCGGGAAAGCTAACGTGGTCGCCAACGCCCTCAGTCGGAGGAGTCATGGCCAGCTGTCTTGCTTATTCACCCAATAAGATGTCCTAGTTCGGGAATTCGAGTGGCTACAGTTAGAGGCAGTGGAGTCGACTTCGACAGCCGGGGGTATGTTGACCGCCTTGGTTGTGGGACCGACTCTTCGTGAGAGGATAGTCGCCGAATAGCCAAATGACCGTTTCCTATGTCAGATGAAGGAGTTGATGGAAGCCGGCAAGGTTGGAGGATTCGCAGTTGCATCTGATGGATCATTGGTTTTTGAGGGTAGACTATGTGTTTCGAAGGTGTGGGAACTGCGAAGGGAGATTCTGAAGGAAGCACATAGTGCCCCGTACACCATCCATCCTTGTAGCTCGAAGATGTACCAAGACCTCCGAAAGTCTTTTTAGTGGCGAGGTATTAAGAGGCATGTGGCCCGTTTCGTGAACAACTGTCTGATGTGTCAGCAAGTGAAGGCTGAACACTAGAAACCGAGAGGACTGTTGCAGTCGCTTGAGATTCCCATGTGGAAATGAGAGCGACTCACCAATGGGATTGCCGAGATTGAGGTCCGGTCACGACTCCATTTGGGTGATTGTGGATCGACTCACGAAGTCCGCCCACTTTACGCCTGTCCGGACGACTATGAAGGCTAGTGCGTGCCGAGTTTTTCGTTGAAGAGATCGTCAAACTTCATGCGGTGCCCGTGGAGATTATGTCTGATCGAAACCCTAAATTCACGAGTCAGTTCTGGAAGAGTTTGCATCGAGCCATGGGAACGAGGTTGGCATTTAGCACAGCCTTCCACCCCCAGACAGATGGTCAGTCGGAGCGGACAATCCAGTACTTAGAGGACATTTTGAGGGCTGTGGTCTTGGACCGGAGGCTGACTTGGGAGACTGCCCTTCCATTGGTTGAGTTGACTTACAACAGCAGCTATCACTACTCGATCAAGATGGCCCCTTATGAGGCTTTGTACGGATGGAAGGTCCGAACGCCTTTGTATTGGGTTGAGGTTGGAGAGAGGAAGATCATGGGTCTGGAGTTCATTCGTAGGACTTCGGAGCTTGTTGAGGAGATCCAGAAGAATATCCGGTCTGCATAGTAGAGGCAGAAGGTTTATGCCGATCGGAAGAGGTAGGACCGTGAGTATGCAGTGGGTGACCATGTCTTTCTGAAGGTCTCGCCCATGAAGGGTGTGATCTGCTTCGGAAATAAAAAGAAGCTTCAACCTCGCTATATCGGACCTTTTGAGATCCTTGCTCGAGTCGGGGACTTAGCTTATCGGCTGCCTTTACCACCGGATCTGTCGGGAGTGCATGATGTGTTTCACGTCTCGATGTTGCGTAGATACGTGCATGACCCCGACCACGTGGTGGACTTCGGCGAGCTGCAGGTCGAGTGAGACCTTACCTATGAGGAGGTGTCGGTTGCCATTTTGGACCAGAAGGTCCATCAGCTGAGGAACCGGGCGGTGAGTCTCGTGAAGGTGCAGTGGAGCCGACATGATGAGTCCGAGGCGACTTTAGAGAAGGAGGTCGAGATTAGCAGGAGATATCCAAACTTCTCATTCTGAGTCCCTTGTATCTTTTCCTTAGTTATTTGTTTCTTTTGTTTTCGAATCCCAAGGACGGAATTCTTTTTAAGGTGGGTAGACTGTAATGCCCCGTTTGATTATAGAATATTTGAGAATTATTTATCATTATTATTATTATTATTATTATTGAATGTCTAATATTATTCATCTGTTAAATTGCGATTAAATGCCTAATTGTCTAAATATTATTTATTTGCCAAATTGTAATTAAATGGCTAAAGGTCTAAATATTATTATTAGATTAATTGTAATTGATCTCATATATGTGTATTTGTATTATTATTAATATTATTATTTTTAAATTAATTTGTGTGTATTATAAATATATAAGTAAAATCCGGTTTATTTAATCTATCGTGCGATTTATTTGAGCCCGAGAGAAACCGTAAATCCTGAACCGGCCGCATTGAACCATAAGTGCGACTCGACCCGGTTTCACCCTTTAGAACCGGCCCGCCCTAGTGTGTGCGTGTGTGTGTCTTGGTTAACAAGACAAAATCCCTAGTCTTATACACTATCTCGCTCGCTCTTTAACAGAGAAACTCACCCCGCAGCTTTTCCAATATTTTTCTCTCGATCTCGCACATCTTGAGCAGAGCAGAGAAAGAAGGAATCCCATCATCAATCGATCTCATCATCTCCTCCCTCAAATCTGTTCTCCCTTTCCGATCACCATCATCAACCATCGCCCTCATCGTCATTCTCACGTCAGTCACCAACCTCGATCGCCATCTCCTCGCCGCGACCATCGCTGCCTCCTCCCGTCGGCGAGTATCCACCGCGTGAACCTGTGACTTCCGGAAACCAGTCGCGACTCCTCATGCGCAGCAACCTCCGACGGCCCTTCTCCAGTGACGCTTCACCCTCGTAAATTCCTCCGACGAGTTCATCTCCTCTGCGGGAGCTTGCAACCCCCGAACGCCATCAACCTCCACGCACAGCGATTCCTGCAACTTTTCTGTTTGTACAGCAACTCGACGAGCAAACCCTTCACGTCGGAACACCCCAGCGACGATCTTGAACGCCGTGCAGCACCTCTGTTTCCAACCCCGAGCCGCTGTCCTCCCTCCGTGAGTCGAGCGCAGCCGCCGAGCACCGCCGCTAGCCACCGCGAGCTTGCCACTCACCTCTTGGTTCTGTTTTTTCGAGCTTTTCCCGAGAACGGTACCTAGTCGAACCCTGTTTCGTTAAATCGTATATATCATTTTATGTTATGCGATTATTTCACGTGTTGATCATGTGATGCGATTATTTCAAGCCTTTCGATTTTATGTGTTCGTATTTGGTTCCATATATTGAATGTGTGTAGACGAGCTCTTCGATTTTGAGAAATCAAACGAGACCTCGTCGTTCGTGTTTAAGTTGATGTGGAATGGAACCTTGTTGAGTCCTAGGTCTTATGACGAAAGCCTTGGACGAATTGGTCGAGTACTGAGTCGTTTATGATTTTTCGAATCCTAACTAGCTGCTGAATATTTGATAAATTCATAATAAATTTCTCACTGGTCCGATTTCCATGAAATTTTTGGTGTAATTGCCTTTGTTTATTATGAAGCTTATGTAAAAATTTTCATAATTTTGTGTGGTCTGTAGCTATTTTAAATAATTAAAATAATTTCTGGTCAGATTCAATGTTAAATGCATAATAAATTGTGTAGTTCTCCAAATTGGATGAAATTCGAGTATGTTGTGCCTCTGGCATGTTGGCTTACTGTGTAAAATTTTCATAAATTTTTTATCCAGTTAGCTTAGGTAAATAAATTATTTTGTGTTTCTTCCAGAAATTGTTTTAATTATGAAAAATGGATCTGATGCTGAAAAATTCTAATTTTGGTTGAAATTTCTATTTTGTGGTGTAATTCATGCTGTTAAAATATTGAAAGTTCTATAGTTCATTTAGGTTAAGTTCTGTTCAAAATTCGAAAACTGTTGAATGTTGTAGCAATTTTAATAAATCGCATGTTTGGTGTTTATAGCTGAGATTTTTACACACTGGTATTCACATACTGTGGTTCCTTGGATACAAATTTCAGAGTTTGAATCATTCATTAGGTCGGGTTGTTAATTTAAACTCGTTTTTGCCATAAATTTGCTCGAATTTTATAAACATTTGGTCGGGTTTTTGTGATTTGACTAGTTTTGATGAACTATGTTTAGATATTCATGATGATGTGTTATTTTAGATATCATGTGAGCTGTTATGATTTAGGACAATGAGGTCCATGTGAAAAAATGGGTAATGAATTCCCGTGAGGTTTCAAATATGACTTGAAAAAAGATAATGCCCTATTAATGTGATTTCGAGAAAAGAATTTCGAAAATGTTAATCGGATTTTTGAAAAAGCCATGGATTATTTCTTAAATCAAAGTGGGGTGTTACATCTTTGGACATTGTGAAGAGAGCTTTAGAACAATGTTACATCTCCTATTCAAAGAATGATGTTCAGTCTTTATGTTTACCATGTTTGCAATCCAAATCTTACAGATTACCCTTTAATCATTCTGATGATAAAGAATATGGTTTATTTGAGCTTTTTCATAGTGACTTGTGGGGACCTGCACCTGTGAAATCCATGAATGGCTACATTTACTATGTAAGTTTTATCGATCATGCCTCTAGATTCACATGGATTTACCTTTTGAAACATAAATCAGATACATTGAATGCGTTCAAACACCTTGTTTCCCTCATTAAAAATCAATTTTCAAAGAGTATAAAAACTCTCCAATCTGATGGAGGTGGAGAATTCAAAGCCATGTCATCTTACCTTCTTGAAAATGGAATAGAGCATAGAGTTTCATGCCCTTATACCCCTCAACAGAATGGATTAGCTGAGAGGAAACATAGGCAAATTGTTGAAGTAGGGGTATCTCTTTTATCTAACTCATATGTTCCTACCAAACATTTGGATAGTGCATTCACTAGTGCAGTGTACCTTATAAATAGAACACCATCCAAAGTCATTAACTACCAAACACCCTACCAAGTACTTACTGAGAAAATACCAGATTTCAATCAACTCAGAAATTTTGGGTGTCTTGCTTATCCATGTTTAAGGTCTTACAATAAGAATAAACTTGAGTTCAGAACACAACCAAGGACCTTTCTTGGTTATTCACCTGGATACTAAGGATATAAAATACAGCTCCCGAGTGGTAAGGTTATTATTTCAAGAGATGTGATCTTTGATGAAAATTCCTTTACTTGGTCAAAAGAGAAGGACAAATCAGAAACTGAGCCTCACCTTACCCAATCTTTTTCACCTTTGATCACCATTCCCTTACCACAAAGAGTTCAAGGGCAAAATTCACCTCATATATCCCAAAACCAGAACCTAGATTCATTGCCACAAGCACCAAGACACTCACAGTCCATTACACCCAGACACATTCCATCACATTCACCATATTCCATTACTTCCTCACCTGAAGGTGGTCAAATTGTAATTGAGTTGCCTATTGAGAATAATTCTAATCCTGATAGTGTTACTCATTGTTCTGAACCAAGAAATACAGATCAACATCACATGATCACAAGAGCCAAGGCTGGGATTTACAAGCCAAAAGCCTACAACATGGTTTCAGCTGATCTCAAGGAACCAGAAAGCATTGAGGAAGCATTGAGTATCCCTCATTGGACAGAAGCAGTGAAAAATGAATATAAAGCATTGCTTAAAAATAATACTTGGATTTTGTGTCCACTTCCAGCAGGAAAAGGCACCATAGGGTGCACATGGGTGTTCAAGACTAAGACTAATGCATATGGAAGCCTGGGAAAATACAAAGCTCGGTTAGTGGCCAAAGGATACAACCAAGCAGCAGGATTGAACTTCCAAGAGACCTTTAGTCCAGTCATCAAGCCAACCATAGTGAGGATAGTGCTGTCAATTGCTCTTTCCAAAGGATGGCCCTTGAGACAGTTGGATGTGGATAATACATTCCTAAATGGGTACATAGATTGAGAAATATATATGGAACAACCACCTGGTTTTGAGATTCTCAATGGGCAAAACAGGGTTTGCAAACTTGCTAAGTCATTGTATGGGTTGAAGCAAGCTTCAAGAGCTTGGTCTTGCAAGCTTGAAGGCTGTTTGTTGAACTTGGGATTCATGGTATCTAAGGCTGACAACTCTCTTTACATCAGGCACAAGGATAATCACACTGTGCTAGTGCTAGCATATGTGGATGACTTCATAATAACAGGAAGCTCAAATTCAGAAATAAATAAAATCCTTGAGGCATTAAAATCTCAGTTTACCATGAAGGACCTAGGAGATCTCAATTATTTTCTGGGAGTTGAGTTCATCAAGGAGGAAAATGGTATGTTTCTAAGCCAAAGAAAATACATTGAGGAGTTACTTGAAAAAGCAGGAATGAAAGAAGCCAAAGGCCTCAATACTCCAAAGATAACAAGCCCTTTATTATCAAAATCAGAAGGTGACCCTTTACCCAATCCTAGCATGTATAGAGCTCTGGTTGGAAGTTTACAGTATGCCACTATAACTAGGCCTGAAATCAGTTATAGTGTTAACAAGGTAAGCAAGTACATGCAGTCACCATTAAACACTCATTGGAGAGCTATAAAAATGATTTTGAGGTACCTTTCAGGCACTAAGGAAATGGGACTTAAGTTCAACAGCAATACTTCTATGAACTTAGTTGCCTTTGTGGATGCAAATTGGGCTTCTGATACAGATGACAGAAAATCCACTTCAGGTTCATGCCTTTTCCTTGGTAACAATTTGATTGCATGGATCTCCAAAAAGTAGTCAGTGGTCTCTAGGTCGAGCATAGAAGCAGAGTATAGAAGCTTGGCACATGGACTTTGCGATGTAATATGGACCATGAACCTTCTCAGTGAACTGAAGTTAACCTTGGACAGAATACCCACCATTTGGGTAGATAATCAGGGAGCAATATCACTTGCAGCAAATCCAGTCTTCCACTCAAGGACAAAGCATTTCGAGAATGATTTACACTTTATAAGGGAGAAAGTAATGAACAAGCAAGTCTCAGTTCAACATGTTCCTTCATGTGAACAAGTAAATGACATTTTTACAAAGCCTTTGTCCAATCAATTTTTCACAAAGCTGAGAGATAAACTAGGAGTAGTCTCTCACCCCTTGTTCAAATTGAGGGGAGGTAAAAGTCCAAGCATCAATTCAAAATCAGCAGCAAATAAAGAAGAAGAAAAGCATTCTGCCATGCAGACGTGGACTGGGCCCATGGAAAGAGAAAGAGAACAAAACTTGAATGGAGAAGAAGACAAATCAAAGGTTATTTTGTAAATAATAGCTATAGCCTTATCTAGTTATGGTTTGACATTGTGTGGCTAGAATTGTCCCACACACACATATATATTTGTATTCAATGCACATTTCTCATCAATCAAGAAACATCAAATTTGCTGCAGCCGCATACGTTCATGTTTCATAAATGACGAACAAACCTGCAAATATTCCTTGTTTTTATCCTATGATTATTCTGATTTTTCTTTATCCCGTACATCACAGCAGGACCAAACACATTGCTATCAAATATCATTTTCTAAGAGAAGCAACTAATGACAATCAGATAGAGCTCACGTATGTTTCCATTGAAGATCAACTTGCAGATATTTTCACAAAGACTTTACCGAAACCAAGATTCGAGACTCTACACGAAAAACTTGTAATTATCCAAATGAGCATTAAGGGGAGTGTTAAATTAATTAATGCTCATTCTAGAAATTAGTTGGTTGTTGAATAAAAATTAGTTGGTTGTTGAAATAATTAGTGCTTAAGGTGCTCTAGATTTTTCCTCTACCTACTATATATATTTGTGTAATCGGTTGAAGTGTTGCTCAAGGAGAATTGAAAACAAAAACAATTCACATTAAACAATACATCCTCTTAAGAAAAAAAAAACAATTCCCACTTGCAAGGAAATCAATTCACCATAAAAAGTTTTGTCCCCCACTATTCACATAAATATTTAATACCAACAATAAAAAATAATTATAATACGAAGTTGATTAATTTTCTATCGCAACAGCATGAAATATACAAAATTAATAACCGAGCAAAGCAATCATCAAAAAATATATTAATTTCACCATACCACCAATAATAAATGGTTAAAATGAAAAGGTACGCATATCACAAGCCAGGCGTAAAGGGAACTCCAGTGGACGGCAACCACGCCCGACCCGCGATAAGGCTTCCAACCGTGAACCTAGCCGCCACGTTAGAGCTTGTGATGACGTGATACCCAGGCCACCGAACTCGATTCCTCGTGGACCCACCAGGACCAAAATTGCGGTACTCCCCATAGTACAATGTGGTGAGCGCGAAGTTGGAGTCTTCCCACTGAGACCATCCCTGACCGCTAACAAACCCGTCTATGAAGCTCTTCATTACAACGGTCCGCGAGTACTGCTGCCAGGGCCGGCCAAGATAGGTTCGGTATGACCTGGCCACTGGGCGGAGGTCTGGAGCTGGCATTATCCGTGAGTTATGGATTGAGATGCCCGTGTTCTGGAATGGGTCCCCTCGTCCTTGGGCTGTGATAACATTCGCTTGGCCCCACATTGGCCGGCGCACGTAAATGACGCAGTTTTGAAAGACGACTGCAGCGTTGCCGAAGATGAAGTCGATGGTGCCGTAAATGTAGCACGACTTGTAGAATTGGCGTTGGGCGTGGACGAATAATGTGTCTTGGTAGCCTTCGAATGCGCACGCGTAGAATACCGATAGGTCGGAGGCTGACCGGAGGGCTACGGCTTGCCCACTGCGTGGGCCGGCCGTGTTGCGGAATGTGATGCCGCGGGCGATGAAGCCGATGCCGTCCACGCCTGCGCGTATGATGATATTTTTGAACTTTTATTTTGGTTTGGCTTTCATTAGTTATTGTAGTCAAAATTATGAATGAAATTGAGGGAATAGTAGTAGTGTCTTGGCATACAATTAATTCTTATTTTTTAGGGATGCCAAGATGGCCAGCGCAGGGGTGGCCATACTTGATGGTGTGGAAAGCTATTGGTAAAGTAAAGCGTCAATAAATGTGAAATTTAAGCCATAAGCTTAAATAGGTTGACTAGAATGATCAACACCATGAGCTTTTAAGCAAAATAATTGATTCAAGTGCAAATCTCTTCTTTTGGCTGAAAGAAAAATTTAATTTGGAATTTGAGGAAAGTAAAAGAATCCCTTTACTTTCTTGGAATTAACTTAGTTTCATTCAGGCATTTTCTAATCCGAATTAGAAACATCAGAAATAATTAAAAGTGATTATAAATTCAAAAATGAAATTATATTACGAAACCATTTCGTCGTAGTTTTTTAACCGTAAATTATCTATCCTACACTAATATGCATGTGTAATGGTTCATGTAGACTTTCCCAATGTAATAATATCCAACAATCAGTTAATTTGCCGTGCGTCACTCTGCCAAATAATTTTATTGAAAAAAAAAAAAAGAATTCCGACTCAAAGTCAACTATATAATAGAGATTCTGCTCACTTATTAATTNCAAACATTCAATATGAAAAAAATTAATCCGCTTAGCAATAGTATACCATAGCACGTTGTACATGCAAGCACGAGTCGACAGGTGGAAGAAGAACAATAAAAACTTACCGACAGTAGCAGAGCTGTAAGTGGTAAAACCAGCCGACACACTCCTAGCGCCCGTGATAACAGTCCGCCTCAACCCATCCCCAACCAACATAACATTACTCATAGTCCTCCCTATCAACACATTCTCCCTATACACCCCTCCCCTCACGCGCACCACCACCCGCCGCCTGCTCCCAACCCTCCTCCTCTCCACCGCCCACTCCACCGCCGCCTGCACCGACCGAAACTCCCCTCTCCCACTCTTCGACACCACCACATCAGCCCTAATCAGCATCCTCCTCCTCGTCACCCACTGCGGAAACCCACCACCCGACCTCGAATAATTATTCTTCTCCAAGAAAGCCCAATTAGTGGCCAAACTGTTGCTGATGAGCTCCGAGACATTCCCGGACAGAACCGGGCTCCGGAAGCTCGTCAGGTTGAGGTCGCGCGAGCCCGAGCGGCAGGTCTCGATGTTGGTTAGGGCCGTGCTGAGCCACGTCTGCACGTCCCACCCCGTGAAGCTGGCGTTGTTGCGGATGCTTTGGAGGGTGGTGTTGAGCTGGACGACTGTGTTTTCGATCAGGTTGTTGCAGTCTCGGAGGACGACGGTTTTGCGTTTGCTGCGGCAGTGGGTTGGGCCGGGACGGGCCTGCGATTGGGCCTCGAGAGAGCGATGGAGGGCTGCTTGGATTGTCATGGTCCGGAAGTCTTGTGGGGATTGTGGGGCGGTGTAGTGGGACATGAAGTGGGTGCAGGGGCCTGGGTGGGGGGTGGTGCTGCACCACCAGGTGATGTCCTTTGAATAGGCTGGGATGAAGACGAGAAGGAAGAAGATGATGAGGATGTCTATGAGGTTGCTTTTAGATGCGGCCATGGTGTGTATAGTGTCTTTCTTTCTTTAAGGAGAGTTTTAGTGTTGTGGTGTGATCATTATCTAAAATTAAGAAGAGTGTTTGAGGTTTCAGTGCGGTCCATATGTTTATATGTTTGTATGTGTAGAGATTTCTTTTGTTTTGGACAGTTGGATATTGTCTCAAATGGAGGGAAATGGAGTGTGATGTATGAAATTGCTTAAAATTCAAAGTTGAAAAAATTGGGTATCTTTAAGATGACGAGATCCTTGTTTCGTGGATCACGGCCATTATACTCAAAGGTGGGATCAATTGTGTGAGTTTGTTTTTGTGTTTGAAAAGAGAGGCCTAAATAAGTTTTTTGGTACCCTAACTGACACCCATTTAACTTTTGGTCATGAGAATTTAGAGATTTGGCTTTTGATCCTATAAGTGCAAAAAAAATAATGTTTTGGTCCTCTGACCGCCTGTAGCAGGTCACCGTGACCGGCTAGCCTACGTGGAAAATCACATGATTTTTTTTTTTTGTTGAGTTATAAGCTTAGGTGGCAGATTATGTGGCATAAATGGAAAAAATTGAGAATTTGGAGATTTGGTTTTGCTCCTGTAAGTGCAAAAAAAAAATAGTGTTGTGGTCCTCTGACCGCCTGTAGCAGGTCATCGTGACCGGCTAGCCTACGTGGAAAATCACATGATTTTTTTTTAATCTTTTCTTTTGCTGAGTTGTAAGCTTAGGTGGCAGATTATGTGGCATAAACCTAGGACCTCAACCCTTCCAAAGAGGTTTTGGGCCACTTGAACTAACATATATTATGCTAAAAATTTGATATATCTACCAACATTGTTTTATCAATTTAACTTCACTTATATATAGATTATTCTATTTATACTACTTTTAAATATAAAACTTATACATAATTTATTTATTAAATATATATAATTATGAAATAAAAAACAGTAAACTTAATAAAGAAATAAATAATATACATTCTTGTTTAATCAAACTTTTATTATCATTAATATTATTTTTAAATTTTAATTTAATTTAATAAATTTTAATAAAAAATTTTTATATATTAAATAAATATATTAAATAATTTATTATATATTATGTAAATAAATATAATAAATTATAAATATTATAAATTTTTTAAATAATAAATAATAAAATAAATACTAAAGGTGGTAAATAATAAATAATAAAATAAACTATAATTAAATAAAGCATATAATTAAAAAATAAAATAATATTTAATATTTTTTATTTATTTTTGTTATTTCGTAATTAATATATTTTAAATTAGATAATACAATAAACTCAAATTAAGTATAACATATAAATTAAAAATAAAATAAAATAATATTATTTATTTGTTTATTTATTTAGTTTACTTATTTTTAGTTTTTCGGTAATACATATTTAATAAATTTCATATTTAAATATTGCAATTAAAATAAATAAATACTAAATATATTTTATTTAGTTTAACTTTTATCATCATTTAAATTGTTTTATAATTTACCTTATTTGAATAAATATATATTAACCGAATATTTAATAAATAAATTTCTTGAATTAAATATTTACTAAATAAATATAAATAAACAAATGTTTAATAATATTTACAAAATAATTTACTTAAAAAATATTTAATATATTTAACGTTATTTTTAAATATTAACTAAATAAATAAATTTATTAAATATATATGATATAAATAAACATATTAAATAATAAAACATTAATTATATACTTAATTAATAATAATAAAATAAACTATAAATTAAAAATAAAATAAAATAATATTAATTATTTATTTAGTTTAATGACTTTCATTTTATAATTAATACGTATTTACTAAATTATTATTTGAAATAATGAAATTAATATAAATAAATACTAAATATAGTAATTTTAATTTAACAATTATTATCATTTATTTTGTTTTTATTTAATTTACCATATTTAATTTTAAATATATTTAATGTTTCATTTATTTATTTATTGTTATTTATTTTTTATATTATTTTATACATTTATTTATTTAGTAAACATTTACTTAATAGACAAATAAAATTTAATTAAATATATTAAATATTTAAATATTGAAAATTTATATTTTTAATATTTATTCAATATATATTTATTTAATATCACAATCATTTAATATATTAATTTAAATATATTAAATATATTATTTAATATAAATATATTTATATAAATATAAATAATAAAATTATGCTATTTAATATATTTATTTATTATATTATTTAATATTTTTATTTAGAAAATATTTATTAAAAATATAAAAACATTAATTAAAATTTAATAAGGTAAATTAGTATAAAAAACATCACTGATAATAAAAATTTAATCAAACAAAGTAATTAAATAGTATATTACTATTTATTTAGTTTACTCATTTTTATTTAGTAAAATTTAATAATAAACTATGTATAAGTTTTAATAAGTGAATTTCCACTAGGCCTGCCACGCGAGCAATAGAAAAAAAGAAAAAAACAAATGAATTTCCACGTAGGCTAGCCGGTCACGGTGACCTGCTACAGGCGGTCAGAGGACCAAAACACAAATTTTTTTGCACTTACAGGACCAAAAGCCAAATCTCCAAATTCTCAGGACCAAAAGCCAAATAGGTGTCAGTTAGGGGACCAAAAAACTTATTTAGCCAAAAGAGAGAGAGAGAGAGAGAGAGAGGTTTCGTTGTACCATCGTGTCGCGAGCCATGTTGATTTGGTAAAAAGTTGAAGATAGTATTTTATTCGTTAAAATTGGAAGGCATCCACTCGTAGTCTTTTATAATGATCAAATGAGATCGTGCGAGAAATAAACGTTCACACATACGTTCCTTATATTTTTTTAAGGAGGAATTTCTTTTATTTTTCAATAGTTGCATACACTTTNCAAAAAGAAGGGTGAAAATTTTCAACACGGCACGTGTCAGTGATGAACATGTGTTATTTTTAATACATAAACATATATTTCATGATAATATTGTGCATACTAACTTTATTGACACTATTGATTCAGGTGATGCGATCAAGTCGAGAGATATCATGAAGTCGAAGAGCAAAACGGTGAAAATCGGAGTTGAAGATAAGTCAGGCAGAGTTGACACGGGCTGCGAACGAGTATTATGCCCGTGTCAGAGACCTGGTAGCAACAGGAGTATAAATATGTGGGTGGTACTCTTATGTCTTTGGTGAGCAAGGTAAAACTTTTCATGCTTAATGAGTTGGAAGAGCGAGATGTTTGCAATGAGAGTTCGAGAACTTATAAGAAAAAGAAGAAGAAGTGGCATGAAGAGGAGTTTTACAAAAAAGAACGTACGCAGGGATCAAATTTATTTCTTAAAAGGTTAAAGTCGAGAATTTTGAGGCCATTCGTGATCCTGAAGATGTGGCCACCGATAGCGGAGGAATTGATTGCACAAGAGAAAGCGACCTTTTCAGCCCATGGACAATCCTACATTAATTTGAAGGACCTTTGATCGAACTTCACTCTCAACTGGCTAAAGACGTTAAACTTAGCGATTGTTAGGAGGCAACCCAATGTTTATTGCTTTATATATATATATGATGTGGTGCAAATGAGAACTAAGTCTTATTGTGAGAACCGTGAGAACTGCTATTTTTAATTGTGCATAGTGCTATGATTGGTTGTGTTTGGTGCTATTTTTAACCAGGATGAATTTTATTAAAAATAGCAACACAATTTATATTAGCGTTTTCGAAAATGATAGCATCATCTAATATTAAAAATAGCATCGAATATGGTTCTCACTGTTCTCACACCAGGACTAGCTTTTATTTGAACCAGTTATTGGGATCTGTGAGGATCTCGTTATGTACAAGTCACGTATTCAATAGCAAACGTAAACCTATGCGCAGCAGATCTGAAGGTTTGACGTAGAGAACTTACGGCTTAAAATTAATGTAGATATGGTTGACCACAAACGGTTGACCGCAAATGGTTGACCTCAAATCACGTCTTGGGTTGCACGAACAAGATCAGATCAAAACCGGATCAAAAGGGTGCAAACAGATGAAGGCGAATCTTGCAGTCAGGCTCCTTCCGGTGGCGCGTGAGGGCGCGTGCAGCGGTGGAATCCAGCGATCTCGACGGCGATGGAAAGCTCTTGTCGAGGCAGTCGTCTGGGTAAGTTGTGCGCCTCAATCGAACCTCCGGTTAGTTCTGTAGGATAAAATATATTTCGTCTGGGTTTACCTACAGATCTTCTACTGTATTACTCAATACACCCTTCTTGAAGTACTTGTACCAGTGGAGCAACAAGAAGAAGATAAAGCTCGAATGAGATCTAGAGAGAGAGGCGTGGGGCGTGTTCGTGTATAATGAACAGATGTCTTCTCTTCTCATGAGCTTAATGATGTATATATAGAGCTATAGTAGGGACCCTTAGGAGATTAGGAAAATGGGCTCCTTAATTAATTAGAGTAACTGTGGGCCAAGCCACTCCTCTAATTAAATAAATAATATTAATGAGCCACAAACATTATATTATTACACTCTTTTTTCCTATCCCAAATTACATTTGAGACTCCAATAATAATTACTCGATTTACCTCCCCACGTTTATGATATAATGTCCATTAATTAATTCGATTAGTGACAATCAAGAATTAATTAATTTATTATTATTTCACCAAAGCTAGCGCTCGTTCATCACATTCTTATTATGCCGGAACTTAATCCACCTGCAGGGTTTAGCATATTAATCCTTCATGAACTCGGCATCATCAAACTAACGCACATGGTGACCGTAAATATCCTAACAGCACACCTATATATAATAATATTACCCAAAACAGTAGGAATATTGATCCAGTGAACTGAACTTCACCCAAGTGAATCAAAGTAATATATACTATATATATCTGCCTGTTTAATATCTTACGGGTTAAGAGAATGCAGTAATTAACCAAGGCCTAGTTCATTTACGACGATCAGTATAAAATGAACTTCTCCTCTCTGGGATCCTGTTCAATACATAAATGTACTAGTGCAACTAATCAGTCAAAACAAACTGTACAGTTGATACTACAACCGTTCGGATGGGATGTTCATGTCCATCTAGGTTGTGAACATCTATTCTTGTTCGCAAGTAACTGATAGAGTGATCTTCCGTTCGCTCAATGACGACCCACTCCATCTAAGTGCAGAAAAACAGAACGTAGAACTTGTTTAATCTAACATGATTCACATTCATAAAGGATAAATGTGTAATAACATGCAAAGCCAAGCTTTCAGTATATAACACTAACACTAGTCCCTATATATATATATATGTGTGTGTGTGTGTGTGTGTGTGTGTATATATATAAATATTTAGGTCGTTATATTATTATATGTTTGATATTTTGTTTTTCGAGATCTATACCAACAATTGTCACCTCTCCAATGATGTTTTGTGAGTTATCTCTATTTTATTTATATTGAAATTATATTCTTCCCTTTTGTGCTTCATATAATTTCATTCAAGTTTGGGGGGGAGATGTAATGTTTTGATTTAATAAATTTAGAGTGAAGATAACATGGTATCTTGCAGTATCTTGCATATCATGTAGTTGTATTTTAGATTTTATTGCTTTGGCACATTTATTCTTTTCTTAGGATTTGCGTAGTTGTAGTTGGTCCATTTTGGTTCACCTTGATGACTTTCTTGTGTATAGTTTGATATAGAAATCGGGCATAATGTGCTAAGTGATGGAACTTGAGAATTGATTGAATTGGGAATTTGAATGATTGGTTGATGTTTTTAATTCATGAATATAAGATCCTTTGTGAGTTTTCGATCATTATTTAT
>BKCP01008959.1:772555-855964 GCA_008636005.1 Striga asiatica | reverse complement strand
CACATTAGTTGCATAGAAAGGAGTAGCCATAAAAAAATATATTCAGTTTGTACTTGCTTTTGATTTTGTCAAAATTCTTTTTTTAAAGTAAACCATTATTTATAGTAACACGTTTTTGTGGTACAAGAATCATATACACAAAATCTCATTTAATTTGTGTATTTCATTTTATCTTTATAAAAAAATTATTTACATAAATTCATTGTTAATAAAATAATTTTTACTTAAATAAATATGATATACACGTCTTTCTATTCATGCAAATAAATTTATTTTTTATATTTGTTTTATTTTAATATGATAATAAGCAGTTTTCTATTAATATTATCATTTTCAACTACTAACTTTTTTTTTCGTAATAAAACTTGATGCACACACGATTCTTCGTATTAATTGTTTGGACTACAGAATGTGTTGTAGTTATTTTTTCCGGAGTAGAATCAAAAGATTCGAACACCGGGTCGTGGCTCTCGAGGAAGGTTAGCCGGATTATTATGCCCGTTTATTCAACCACACAAAAAGAAAATAAAATTCCTAAACATTCTAATTCAGATGGTTTGTTTTAGTTTAAATTATCAACTACCAAGAGAATTTAAATAAAGCAATAGAAATAGCAAGCAACAACGAATAACAAGCAGGATTTAAGAAGCTATGGAGTCGGGGATATCCGTTTTGGTTCGAATAGCAATTATCGGACAAGAGATTGTTCGGTTAAGTGATTTGAATAACATGCTCATTCAAGTTCTCGTCCTCAATAACTCTTCGTAACAAGAGAATGTTTGTCCCATTTTTGTGTCTTTATTTCATATTTATTTTCTTTTTGTTTTCCCCCATTTGTAGGTTTTTCTTAGTTTATTTGGTTCATTCCGTTCGTTTTGTGTTTTTCTCCTTAGTTCTATTTGTGTGTCTTTTTGCCATGTTTTGCTTCGTGTTTTTCCTTGTTTTTGTGTTTTCAGGAGGTAGGTTGTGTCGGTCGAGGTTGGGACTGCTTGAGCCAAGACCGAGATATCGAAAATACCCATAGCCGTGCCCAAGGAAGGACTGAAAAACAGACAGAAAACGCGCTCAGAATTTTTCGCGACTCGCGAACATGTCGCAACCCGCGAGAAAAACAGAGGCTTAAGTGGCAGTTTCGAGACGAAGTCGCGACTCGCGAGATTAGGTCGCGACTCGCGAGATGAAGTCGCGACTCGCGACTTGGGTCGCGACCCAACCCCAGAAGTTTAAGATTTTTGACGACGCGCGACTCGCGAGGAAGTCGCGACTCGTGATCAGGGAAAAGGTGAAGTCGCGACTCGCGACTTATCGACGCGAATTTCGAGGGGCGGGTTTTTAACATCAGATTTTGGTCCTAGGGTTCAGAATTCACTTCCAGACTTTATTTTTACGATTTTTTTTCTCTAGAAACTCATTCCTTTTCATGCATTTTCTCTTTTGATTGGATTTGAAGATTGAAAAACTCCTTTTTCTCACTTCGGATTTGGATTGTTCATTGGATTTGACATTAGGATTCTCATTATTAATCGTAAGTTCTTTTTCTCAATTGTTTTGTTGATGATGATGGCTTGGGTTTATAGGAATTTTGATGTTGAATTCCATATGAGTAGCTAAATCCATTTGCTAGGGATAGGGGATGATTAATTAGGTTCGTTATAATTGAATGCTTTTGATTGTTCATATCTATTCGAGTTGTGTGCATTATAGGGTTAGTTGATTAATCACCATTCTAACCTAGATAATCAACATGTAACCGAGAGGGGAGACACTGGTCGAATTAGGCTCGTTTAGAATAGATTTGTTCGGAAACGTATTGTCTATGTGTTGTTGGAATTGATAGTTGATCGTTTACATTCACTCTCTTGTTACGAAGAGTTATTGAGAGTGAACCTCTAAACGAGAAAGGATTTAAGTCCTTTAACCGAGCAATTGATTGCTGTTAATTGTGATAGAACCGAAAGCAATTATCCCTGATTCCTTAGCTCTTTAATCATTCAGTGAATTCATTTGCCATTTTACATTCATTTTATTTAGTTTAAATCATTAGTTGATAATTGTAACCCAAAAATATTGAATTAGAGTGTTTAGGAATTTGTCTTCTCTTCTTTATGATTGAATAAACGCACAAGAATATCCGGCTAACCTTCCTTGCGATACGACCCGGGGGATGAATCTTTTGATTCTACTCCGGTAAAAATACTGACAACAGAGAACAAACTTTAACGACAAATTAACCAGTCATTTAACACCTAGACAATACAGTTACGAACAAGCCTAGCTTATGCGAGCCTATTTCGACCGACTCCTCCCCTTTCGGTTCTAAGAGTCGATTAAATTAGACTAGAAGGTGGTTAATTAACTAGTCCATTTAGAATTAATAACATTATGCACAAATTAATTGAATTCAATTGAAACAATTGAAAGTTGAAGTGTCACCATTCAACAATTCTCACTACTCAAGAACGATGATTGAAAAACCCTTATAGAAGATCAACTCGCATAAGAAGATCAATCAACGAACACAACAATCACAAAAGATTCCAAAACATCAATCCCCTATCCTTAGCGTAAAGATTTAGCTACTCATAATCGAATCAACAATAATAATCATCTCAATCAAAGAACCCATATTCATCAATTAAATGAAAAGAAAATCTTACGATTGATAAAATCCCAAAGTTGAATTCGATAAAAAAGCATGAATCCAAAGCAATAGCAAAATCCGAGATCAAATCCTTGTTCTACAATGAAAACGATGAAGGAAAGTATGAAAAACAAGTTTAAGAGAGATGGGATAGGGTTTTCTTTTGTTCTGGGCGTGAAAAGATCTGTTTCTGATCGGTCTTGTGCGGGTATTTATAGGGTCCAGGTCTCCACGGTTTGAGGAAGCTGCCACGGCGCGGGGCATGTGACACGGCACGGAGAGAAGAAGTCTTCACGGCGTGAGGCTGCATCATGGCGTGGCAGGCTGGAAAGTGCGGTCTCTGCCCAGGCGTGATGGTGACACGAGTAGCAGCGTGGCGTGGCAGGGAGAAGCGTCGCGGCGCGGGGGTCTTCACGGCGCGGCAGGCAGAAGCGTCGCGGCGCGGGGTCATCACGGCGCATAGTGCTTGAAGCTGGGAGTCTCTGTCTGGGTCGTAGCAGCTTCGTGGCGTGATGTGCACGTGGGACTGGATCGTGTCGCGGCACGGGTCATGGAGTAGCTGGCTTCCATGCACCTCTTTACTTCTCGGGCCCATTTGAACTCATCTGGTCTTGGAATTTGATTCCGCTTTTTCATGTGTGTTGCTAACAAAACGCTCTATTCAATTATGTTCACCTGGTCCAATTATCATGAATAATAAATCCTCTTGAATCTTCCAACCTGCACACCAAAGTCAAAGAAAAACCGGAAGACGACCGGAAAAACACAAGGAAAACCACAATAAATGAAAACACGCAATAACTTAGAAAACGAACTAAAAACTAACGAAAAGACCTAATATGGGGGAAAAGAAAGGCAAAATGACAATGTAAAATGCAACAAAAGTGGGACAAACAAACTCCCCGACACTTAACCTTTTGTTCGTCCCAAACAAAAAAGACACGAAAAGAAAAGAAAAGAAAATAAGCAAATGAGCAGGGATAATAGTTTCAGACAAGACAAGTCTCAAATTAATCAACCTTGCTGAGGAGACTTCTAATGACCAATATAGCACACCTCAATTACAACTCGAATGCTACGCATTGAAAAGTCAAACTCTCAAGCATGGAAGTATAATACATATATGCCTCACTCAGTTTCTTGCATGAATATTAAACGGGTTCGCTCAAATTGGTAGATCATCATGTTTCAACATAAGCTTGTCTATTGTCTATTCATACTCTAAAACAATCAAATTCATGCAATAGTGAATCAATAGGACTTCTAGGGATGTAACGTAGGCTCTTTGGATTGGGTAGGATAAATATAGGCTAAGTGGCTCAATAAAAATATTAACTCAATTCAATCACCTAACCGTGATCATGAACTCATCCGGTTGTCAACACCAACGTTTCCTCCAACATCCTCAAAAGCCAACATGCCACCCACATTATTCATCTCTCTCTCTCTCTCTCTTTTTTTTTTTTCCTTTTTTTGTGGAAACCTTTGGATATTTTATCATAATCCATTCAGCTTCTCTTTTTTCTTTTCAACATAGCACAAACATAAATCACCTATATATACAAAACCAACACAAATCACCTCCAATTCTTCACTTTCGACTCCATAATATCATCATCACGGGGTTATCATGAAAGAATCAATAAGGCTCAAGGGGGTGACTATTGAATGTTATTTCCAAAAAAAAAAGAAAAAGGGAATGAAAATACAAAGAATGTCTCAATCCTTTTCACATTACACAAATTCGATTGCTTTATTTCAAAGTAGACTCAAAGTAAGTTCTGATCACCAAATATTCCGACCAATATCTCTCAAGAAACAACATAAGGCTCAAACCTCACATAAGGTAATAAATGTCAAACAAAACGACACATCAAGTTCATCAAAATATACTGGTCATGATCATCATCACATCTCCTCAACATCATCAACGATCATCAACCAATCTTAAAATTCACCATAATCCATACTCGCAAAACACACAAACTGACTCAAGATAAGACACTCAAACAAAAACAAAAGATGAAAACACCCTAAAAGAACTAGACCTGGTCAACCATATAGACACATAATCATGTAAAAAAACTCCTCCACACTTAAAACAAAACAATGTCCCCATTGTCGATCATCAGTGTTAGGAAAGTTTACCCCACATAATCAACCAACACGCAAAAACAGAAAAACTAAACCAAATACCCAAAAGAAATAAAATAAAAAGAAGGGAAAAGTACAAACGTACAGGGCACAGTGACTAGACCAGTCACTGTGAATCCAGTGGTGCAGGTGGCGGGTGGAGGTAGTCAGGTCCCGAACAGCGGCGGGCGTCTGACTAAGCAAATCTCTTGCCCCATTGGGATCGGGGCAGCTCCTTCAAACTCGGCTGGGGCGGGTCATTGTGGCGGATTGCATGGCATCTCTTTGCGACATGGACATGGCTCTATTGTGGCCTCTTCGTGTACTCTCTCATACACACTTCGTTAATAATCTTCTCGATCGATCTAATGGACATGCATTCCTCCACTAAATTTGCCTGCGGCTTAGGGTGGGTCTCTCGAACGGAAATGGGGATGGACTCGCCCAACACTGTCATGCTCGTTGTCCCCTTCCTCACATCTATAACAGTTCTAGTGGTCGCCATGAAGGGTCGTCTGAGAAGGATGGCATGCTCCTTCCCATTCACCCGAACATCCCCTACATCGAGGACAACAAAGTCTACGGGGACGATTAACTTCCCCACTCGAACAAGCATATCCTACACAATTCCTTCAGGTTGACGGAGCGAGCGATCAGCAAGCTGTAAGCGCATCTTGGTGGGCCGCAAACCTTCAAGCCCGAGCCGATGATAGACTGCAAGTGGCATGAGGTTTATGCCTGATCCTAGAGCGAGCATCCCTGAGGTCTCTTCCCCATTCCCAAAGGCCATAGAGATCACGAAACCTCCGGGGTCCTTTTCTTTTTTCGGCAAGTTCTATTGGAAGACACTTGCCGCTTCACACACGAGCACTTCTTCACTGCTCTCTCGAGCTTCTGCTTATTTGCTGCCACTTCCTTGAAAAATTTCGCATATGCTGGTATTTTCTTGATCACGTCGGGAGGAGATAGGTCTACGCTGGTCTTAGCCAACATCACATGCAGGTCTTGAATCATCTTGTGCTCCTTCTCTTCCAAAAGTCGGCTAGAAAAAGGAATTCTCAGCCTGTATGGGTTAGGGGACTTGTGTAAGGTAGGCCTGGGTGGCGATGTCACTAGGGTCTCTATCTTCTGTTCATTCCTCTTGGGGACCTCTTTGACTAATTTCACCTTTTCGGGCATAATTACAGTCACCGCATTCGCATGTTCCGGCTGACTCGGTAATTTTCCCTTGCTTAATTCAGTCTCGATAGTCCTAACCCGTGTGGCTAGCTGACCAACTTGTGTCTCAAGACGCTTGATGGAGGCTTCATGATTGATGCTCCGCTGCTCACTGTTGGCCATAAATTGGAAGATTTTGTCGAGCTTGTTGTCCTAGAGGGATGAACTCGGCCTGGCTCCCGGTGCTTGCATCCTGGCTACCGGTCCTCTCGGCTGCTGCTGTGGCTGGTAGTTTGGACGGGGTTGCTGGAGGGTGTTCGTGTTGTTGGACCAGGAGAAGTAGGGATGGTTTTGCCACCCAGGGTTATACGTGTTCGAGTACGGATCATTACCAAGCCGGTTCTGATAACCATGCAGTGTGTTCACCTCGGTATTCTGTCCTCCGTAGCTTGGCTCGACAGCCATAGGGCACACTTTCGAATTGTGTCCTTGCATTCCACATGCGCCGCAAACATTCACGACCATAGTGTGAATCGGCAAGGAACTTCTAGCAATCAGTAGCCGCATCTGCTGCATGAGCTCGGCTAACTACTGGGCCATGACATTATTACTCGATCCTACCTCATTCAAAGTCACCCTCTTCCCTCTGATGCTCTTTTGAGACGATTTCACACTCATCGTCTCATATATCACCATCATCTCCTTCGTTTTTGCCCCAGTGTCCCCTCCGGCTGCATTATCCACCATGTACTGCATGTTCTGGTGGAGGGAGTCGTAAAAGCAAAATGCTAATAGCCCAGGAGAGAGGTTGTGGTGGGGGAAGTGCCTCTGAAGGTCTTTGAAACGTTCCCAGGCCTCGTGAAGAGGCTCGTTCAGCAGTTGAGCAAAAGAGACTATCTGGGACTGGATATCTTGGGCCTTCTGATGGGAATAATACTTCCCAAAAAATTTAAAGTATACTTCTGCCCAAGTTGTGAGAGAATCCGGGGCGAGGGTCATGAACCACGCCTTGGCCCGGTCCTTCAGAGTCTCTGGGAAGCCCCGCATTTTTTATTGGTCCTCGGTCAGCTCGTGTAAAGGGAACGTCTAGAGGAAATTTTAAAACTCATGGATAAAGTGGAGTGGGTCTTCGTTGGGGAGCCCGTGGAATGATGGGAGCTGATTGTAGTGGACCTTCTTCAGCTCATAGATTCGAGCATCTTGCCCAAACCGGATACAAGAAGTGATAGGCTCGATCATGGGTTGGTCCAGGTCTCGGTGGAGATCACGGGGAGGTTGTTGAGCCATCTCTGGCTTGCTTTCTTCAGACGACTCGAGACTAAGCTTGTTGAAAAGCTCCCTCAAATTCTCAGGACTGGTTTTGTTGTTCGGTGCTAGTGTACATCCACTCCTGGTACGCATACGCTCAAACAACAAACAGGCTACGAGAACCAAGGGTAATTAAAAGAAAATAAAACAAAGAGAAACACAGAAAAAGAAAAACACAAAAACGAAGAGAAATAAGGAAAACAAAGTGAATAAGCGCACAAAATACTTCCTAAATCTTCCCCGGCAATGGCGCCAATTTGTTGTAGTTATTTTTTCCAGAGTAGAATCAAAAGATTCAAAAACCGGGTCGTGTCTCTCGAGGAAGGTTAGCCGGGATTATTATACACGTTTATTCAACCACACAAAAAGAAAATAAATTTCCTAAACATTCTAATTCAGATGGTTTGTTTTGGTTTTAATTATCAACTACCAAGAGAATTTAAATAAAGCAATAGAAATAGAAAGTAACAACGAAGAACAAGCAGGATTAAAGTAGCTAGAGAGTCGGTGATATCCGTTTTGGTTCGAATAGTAATTATCGGACAAGAGATTGTTTGGTTAAGTGATTTGAATAACATGCTCGATTAAGTTCTCGTCCTCATTAACTCTTCGTAACAAGATAACAAACTTGAACGATAAATTAACAAGTCATTTAACACCTAGGCAATGCAGTTACGAACAAGCCTAGCTTATGCGAGCTTATTTCGACCGACTCCTCCCCTTTCGGTTCTAAGAGTTTGTTAAATTAGACTAGAAGGTGGTTAATCAACTAGTCCGTTTAGAATTAATAACATCATGCACCAATTAATCGAATTCAATTGAAACAATTGGAAGTTGGTGTGTCACCCTTCAACAATTCTCAAAACTCAAGAACGATGATTGAAAAACCCTTATAAAAGATCAACTCGCATAAGAAGATCAATCAACGAACACAACAATCACAAACGATTCCAAAACATCAATCCCCTATCCCTAGCGTAAAGATTTAGCTACACATAATCGAATCAACAATAATAATCATCTCAATCAAAGAATCCATATTCATCAATTAAATGAAAAGAAAATCTTACGATTGATAAAATCCCAAAGTTGAAATCGATAAACAAGCTTGAATAAAAAAGAAATAGCAAAATCCGAGATCAAATCCTTGTTCTACGATGAAAATGATGAAGGGAAGTATCAAAAACGAGTTTAAGAGAGATGGGATAGGGTTTTGTTTTGTTCTGGGCGTGAAAATACCCCTTTTTGATCGGTGTCGTGTAGGTATTTATAGGGTCCAGGTCTCCACGGCATGAGGAAGCTGCTATGGCGCGGAAGAAGCAGGCGCCACGGCGCGGCAGGGTAGCACGGTGCAGAGGAGGCTGTCATTGCGGCGCGAGGCATGTGACACGGCGAAGAAAGAAGGAATCTTCATGGTGTGAGGCAGCATCGCGGTGTGGCAGGCTGGAAAGTGCAGTCTCTGCCCAGGCGTGATGGGTGACGCGAGTAGCAGCGCGGCGCGGCAGGGAGAAGCATCGCGGCGCAGGGGTCTTCACAGCGCGACAGGTAGAAGCGTCGCGGCGCGGGGTCTTCACGGCGCACAGTGCTTGAAGTTAGGAGTCTCTGTCCAGGTCATGGCAGTTTCGCGGCGTGACGTGCGCGTGGGGCTGGATCATGCCGCGGCGCGGGTCATGGAGCAGCTGGCTTCCGTGCACGTATTTACTTCTCGGGCCCGTTTGAACTCATCTGGTCTCAGAATTTGATTCTGCTTTTTCCTATGTGTTGCCAACGAAACGCTCTATTCAATTATGTTCACCCGGTCCTATTATCATGAATAATAATTCCTCTTGAATCTTCCAACCTTCACACCAAAGACGAAGAAAAACTGGTAGACGACCAAAAAAACACAAGGAAAACCACAATAAAAGAAAACACGCAATAACCTACAAAACGAACTAAAAACTAACAAAAAGACCTAATATGGGGGAAAAAGAAAGGCAAAATGACAATGAAAAATGTATCAAAAATGGGTTAAGATAAATATGAAATGCAATGTCTATGAAAATCTGATTTACAAGTGTTTCTATTTATAAATAAATCTCTTATTTGAACTTAACAATTTTTTTTTTTTAACATTTTTATGCAATAGATACGATCTAAATCTCTTTTTAAACATAACAAATCCATTTTAAAGATTACTGTTTGATATAGCCATATTATCATATACCGGTTCTAGAACCTTACTCGACCAAGATAACAAACAGACCATTCACATGGCGATATGTTCCCATCGACATACTCAAATCAACTTCTGCAAAGTCGACTCTATGTAGAACGACCATGAAGAGACGGGAGTCTTGCCAGTTGACTCTCTCAGGTCGACCTTCAATAGTCGACACCTGTATAAGAACAATAAGAGTAATTTTCGAGCATTCAGATACCCTGAGTCGACTCCCAGCAGCCGATTTCACTAAGTCGACTCTCTTAAGACGATTTCCACTCGAGGGAACTAACCAAGCATAGCCTCCGAATCCTCATATGATCATAAGTCGACCTCCTAACTCTCGAGGCCGACTCAGTACGCCTCGAAGACCGAAGATGTGATGACGACTCATCACACTTGAAGCTCTACATATTTCAAGGGATAAAGGAGAATCTTGTGATGACTCAGCAGCAAGAGGAGATGAACCGACCGTGGCATTTTGGACCTTTTAGGTCGACCGACTTGGGCATTTCGGGTACTTCAAGTAAGTATTCACTCCTATATAAAGGAGATGAAGTAACCCTAAACCCTAACTTTCATTCATTCCACACTCTCCTCATAGCTGCTGCGCAGCATCCCTTCATCTCTCTGATACTGACTTGAGCGTCGGAGGCTCTACGCCGGAAACACTTCCGGCGTTGAGTTTTTGCAGGTGTTCTCGCAGTCTAGCAACGATTCAGAGGCGGTTCAAGCAGATCTGAGCTCAAATCCACCGGTTCTCTTCAGATCCAGAAGTAGACCCATCATATTGGTGCCGTCTATGGGGAGTTCTTGAAGGAAGTAAGAGCTTCACACCTAGCTTCGATCTGTTTGCTGATGGCTGAGAAGGAAGGTTTGAAGAGAAACTTGAATGAGGAGTTTAGGGGAACATGGACGGACAAGAGGCCACCACCATTCTCCACCCCTAGACACCCAGTGATGCAGATGATGGGAATTCCACCGTTTGGAGGGCCTCCACCACCGGGGTTGACTTTGGGGGAGAAACACCCGTTACTCCCTCCGGAGTGAAGATGTAAGTGTTAACCCAGATAGGAACAAGTCAAAATCCTAACTCAGATGTTGGAGAGAAGGAACCAACGGAGATGTCTCGACGCGAGGGAAAGCAGATCCAGGAGGTGTTGGACCAGACGCAGACGCAACCCCGCGTCGAGGAGCAAATGCTGACGATGACGAGAACCGAAATGCAAAAGATGATTGTTGAAGATGTGGCCGCCCAGATGAAGCAAGTGGCGCGAGTCGAGTAGAATCCCCAAGTCGAGCAGAACCCGCAGGTCGAGCAACAGCCGCGGGTCGAGCAACAACTTCGTGTCAAGTAGCAAGCTCAGTCGAATGTACAGCAGAACAAAAGGGTGGACGAAGAGGAATCCTCCATTCGAACTATCAATCCGCAGGCGAGGAACGAGACGTTGGAACAGTTGTTGGCCCAGGTCCGCGACTTGCAGGCTCGAGTCGGGAGGAGAAAGAGCAGAGGAGCAAAGGAACACCCATTCTCGCAGCAGATCTTGAGAGCCGACTTGCCTAAAGGCTTCAGGGAGTTGAACATATGGTACGATGTCTCCACTCACCCGTCTCGACATCTCAAGAGTTTTGAGAACATGGCAGTGCTCCACCGCTACAGTGACCCGGTGCAATGTCGTGCTTTCTTGATGACTTTGACAGGGTCGGCCCAGGACTGGTTTCACCAACTACCAGCTGGGTCGATTAAGGATCTTGATGGCTTCAGCTCGAGTTTTCTCAATCAGTTTGCAAGCATGAGGGTACAAGAGAAGTCCTACCTCTCGTTGATTAGCATGCAGCAGAAGAAGGGTGAGTCGTTGCGAGAGTATGTGGCAAGGTTTACAAAGGCGTATGTCGAGTGCCCGACGGCAAAAGAGGAAATCAAATCAGGAGGACTGACGAGGGGACTTCTACCAGGGTTATGTAAGAACTCTTTGGCCAAACGACCTGGTAGGAGTTTCGACGACGTGTTGGGGAGGTGTGCCAAGTATATGAATGTCGAGGAAGCAGAAGCCAACTACTTGCAAAGCGTGAAAATGTCCCAGACTGAAAGTCGAGACAACAAGAAGGAGAAGAAGAGTCAATCGACAGGAGAAAGAAGAGGATCACCACGAGCTGACAGGGGTGAAGGACGATCTAGAGGATGGAGGCCGATTCAATACACACCCTTGTCGGCCTCTCACGCAAGAATTCTGGAAGTGATGGAGAGGGAGATCCGAGATGATGTCGTGCGGTGGACAAAGACGAGAAAGGATGGACCAGTGAAGCCCAAGAGCAACTTATACTGTCAATTCCACAAAGAATATGGGCACAACACTGACGATTGTTGACACCTTAAAGACAAGATAGAAAGGTTGATAAAAGCGGGCCATCTGAAAGAATCCATATACAAGGATCGAGAGAGGTCGAGCAGAAGGAGAGAGAGAGAAGCTAAAGCCCTCGTAAGAGGGCAAGGTCAACGGAGAAGGAGGAACTCCCACTGAAAAGGGAGTAATTAATATGATTTTCGGAGGGTCGACAGATGGAGATTCTAATCGAGCAGGAAAGGCGTATGCTCGAGGTCGATATGCAAACGTCGAGGTGCAGCAAGTCTACGAGAGTGGACCGGTGATGAACTTTGGACCGGCGGACGTGGGGGAAGTCGAGAGACCACACAATGATGCCCTAATGATAACCGCACAGATATCAGGGTACGAGGTGCAAATGGTGTTTGCCGACACAGGGAGTTCGGTGAATGTTATCTTTTACGAATGTCTCAGAAGGATGGAACTCGACATCGAGCTTACCCCACTACATACATCTCTCTTCGGATTCAACGGCTCGGAGGTCGCACCCATGGGAGAAACCATGTTGGTTGTCGTCTTAGGGGAACGTGACTTGAGGAAAGTGAAGATGGTGCGATTCGTGGTTGTCGACATCGATTCGGCTTACAATGTAATTCTGGGGAGGCCAGCGCTCAATGCTTTCCAGGCAGTGGTGTCGACTTACCACATGAAGCTGAAGTTCCCCGTTGGAGATCGAGTGGGAGAGGCTCGGGGGACCAAAAGTTGTCAAGAACATGCTATCAAATTGCGGTGAAAACTAACCAGCGAGCCGAGATCAAGGAGGGAAAGAAGCCAATGATGAGTAAGAAGAGGCCGAGGAGGAGTGACCTCGAGCCACATGGAGAATTGATGGAGATCCAAATTGGAGAAAGAGAGGACCAAACCACCAAAGTCGGGAGAGAGTTGGAGGACGAGTTGCGAGAACAGTTGGTGGGGTTGTTGAAGGAGTTCAGGGACATATTTACTTTTTCTCCTGAGGAGTTGACGGGAATCGACCCGGATGTTATGGAGCACAAGCTCAATGTCGACCCCCTCAGAAAACCTGTGAAACAGTGACTCAGGCACCATGGCGCAGAAATCAACAAAGCAATTGAAGTCGAATTGGACAAGCTGCTAAAAGCCAAACACATCAAGGAAATCCAATTCTCCGAATGGATATCTAACACAGTAATGGTGAGGAAAGCACTGAACAAATGGCGTATGTGCATCGACTTTCGTGACTTAAACCTGGCGTGCCCAAAAGATCACTATCCTCTGCCTAGAATCGGTCAACTAGTCGAATCCACAGCTGGCTGCGAAATGTTGAGCATGATGGACGCATCTCAAGGATACCATCAAATCCCCTTGGCCCCAGAGGATCAAAGTAAAGTGAGTTTCGTGACGAGCAAGGGGACATATTGCTATGTCGTCATGCCCTTTGGCCTAAAAAATGCAGGAGCAACTTACCAACGGTTGATGGATCGCATGTTCAAACCTCAGATCGGTCGAAATATGGAAGTGTACGTTGATGATATCTTAGTGAAAAGCAAGTCCTCGACTTCACACCCAGACGACTTAAGGGAAACATTCAAAACCCTTAGGACGTTTGGGATGAAGTTGAACCCGAGCAAATGCGCCTTTGGAGTAAGGGCGGGACGATTTCTAGGCTATGTCGTCATAGAACGAGGAATTGAGGTGAACAAAGACAAAGTGAAGGCCATACTCAACATGGCCCCACCACGAAACATTAGAGACGTGCAGGTGCTGACGGGGAGGATTGCGGGCTTGAGCAGATTCATTGCTCGAGCGGCCGAGAGGAGTTTCCCTTTTTTCAAATTACTCAAGAAGAAGACGGTTTTCAAATGGAGTGAAGAGGCGTAGATGGCCTTTGAAAAATTGAAGGAGTTTCTGAGCGAGCTGCCCTTGCTGAACAAACCAGAACCAGGTGACGAATTGATATTGTACATCTCGGTAGGGTTTCTTTAAGTTCAATGTTGCTGCGGGAGGATGGAAGTTCCCAACAGCCGATCTATTACACAAATCGAGTACTCCAAGGGGCGGAGAAGAGATATCCTGAAGTCGAGAAAGCCGCCCTGACATTGGTCCTAACGGCTAGAAAACCGAGGCCATTTTTTTGAATCATACGATAGTTGTGAGAACCAATTTCCAGTTGGGAGAAACGTTGGTCGACCTACTGTCTCAGGTCGACTCGTGAAGTGGGAAGTCGAGCTGAGCGAATATTCTACCAAGTACGAGCCTAGGCGAGCCATTAAAGCCCAGGCTTTAGCTGACTTCATTCAAAAGGGCACCAAAGGAGAGGAAAGAAACTGGATAATGCATGTCGACGGGTCTTATGCGGCCAAAGGATCCGGTCTGGGAGTCGTCCTCGTATCCCCCGAGGGCAAGCAGCTTGACTTCGCCATTAGAATGGGGTTCAAAGCCTCAAACAATGAAGCCGATTATGATGCACTTATCAAGGGGATTCAACTGGCAATCGGTGGCAGAGTGACAGAGATCGCAGCACATTCCGACTCACAACTAGTTGTCGGAAAAGTGCTGGGAAATTATGAAATTAAGGAGGATAGAATGATGAAGTATGTCGAGGAGATTCAAAGCCTCATACAAGGCTTGGAGAAGTTCGAATTGACACAAGTCCCACGAGAAGAAAACAAACGAGCCGACTAGCTCGCAAGGATTGCAAGCTCAAACGAAGGAAAGGTGGGAAATCATATCACTACAATGCACTTGTAAGGTAGTGTTCTAAGCGAGGCCATGGAAGTTGACGAGAAGGATGATTGGAGGAAGTCGATTCGCGAACTCTTGCAGGGGCAAGTCCCTGCAGGAGACAAGAAAGAGGCGAAAAAGATGGCTCGATATTTAAGCAAGTATTTCGAAGTCGACGCGATCCTATATAAGAAGTCGCTAGTCGGGCCTCATTTGCAGTGTGTTTCCGAAGAAGAAGGAATTCATGTTCTAAAAGAAATCCACGAATGATGTTGCGGAGCGCATGTGGGATCCCTAGCCCTAACGGGTAAAGCACTGCGAGCAGGGTATTATTGGCCTAAGATGCGGACGATGGCAGAAAAACTTGTGCGAGACTGCGATAAATGCCAGCGACACGGCCAAGTTACCCATATTCCAGCCGAATACATGACGACAATCAGCTCCCCAATTCTCTTTGCCCAATGGGGAATCGACTTGGTGGGCCCGTTGCCGATGAGGACGGGACAAAGAAAATTCCTAGTAGTCGCAGTCGACTATTTTAGCAAGTGGGTCGAGGCGGAACCCTTGGCTCGAATCACCGAAGAAAAGATGATACAATTCTTATTCCAAAATATTTGTTGTCGATTTGGAATTCCAAAAGTGTTAGTCTCAAACAACGGGACGCAATTCCAAGGAAAACGGATCCAAGCATGGTGTCTCGACATGGGAATTAACACCCACAAGCAAACGGGCAAGTAGAGGTAACTAACTGAACTATTCTCCAAGGGTTGAAGAAAAGATGGAGAAATCGTCGGGAGCCTGGGTTGACGAGTTGACGGCAGTCCTATGGGCTTATAGGATGACTCCAAGGAGCTCAACGGGACAGTCTCCGTTTCACATGGTTTATGGGATGGATGCACTGCTACCGGTAGAAGTCGGCCTGGACTCCCACAGATCGACGTTCTATGAAGAAAAGAAAAATGAGGAGATGATCGAAGAGGCTCTCGACCTAATTGAAGAAGGCCGTGAGGAAGCCTGGGTGCGATCCGTCGAATACAAACAGAAGATACGAGTAGCCTTCGACAAGAAGGTCCAAACCAGACGTTTTCAAGTTGGGGATCTCGTCCTCAAACGAGCCGACGCTCTCAAACATGTCGGTAAACTCGAAGCTAACTGGGAAGGACCCTATACCATCACAAAGGTGCTCAAGAGGGGTGCATACGAACTCGAGGACAGAGAAGGTCGACAACTCCCGCGATCCTAGCAAGTGAACCATCTCAAACGCTTTTACGCTTAAGGCAATGTTTCAAACTACTTTTTGTATCGAACGATGGTTGAATTGAATTCAATGATGAAATGAATCTCAAAGTTTATGCCTCAATTATGTTTCTCATGTTTATGCATCGACTTTATTATGATTGCCTGAAAAATTAAATTTTTCAACACGGCAATTTAGCCGACTAACTCTCCAATGATTATGAAATCAACTCACACAACTACGAAGTTGTAAACTCTCGAGCGGAATCTCGAGCAGGCTACGAAGCCTTCGACTACGAAGTCGACTAACACAACTGTGAAGTTGAAACTCTCGGGTAGAACCTCAAGCAGGCTACGAAGCCTTCGACTACGAAGTCGACTAACACAACTACGAAGTTGTAAACTCTCGAGCGGAATCTCGAGCAGGCTACGAAGCCTTCGACTACGAAGTCGACTAACACAACTACAAAGTTGTAAACTCTCGAGCAAAACCTCAAGCAGGCTACAAAGCCTTCGACTACAAAGTCGACTAACACAACTACGAAGTTGTAAACTCTCGAGCGGAATCTTGAGCAGGCTACGAAGCCTTCGACTACAAAGTCGACTAACACAACTACGAAGTTGTACCTCTCGAGCGGAATCTCGAGCAGGCTACGAAGCCTTCGACTCCGAAGTCGACTAACACAACTACGAAGTTGTAATTCTCGAGAGCAATCTCGAGACCATGAAATCAATTTACACAACTGTGCAGTCGTCGCACTCACACAATACATCTCATACAACCAACTTCAACCCATCAATACAGAATCGGGATAGCTCTGCAGCTAGGAGCACAGCCCGAATAACGCAACTTACGATTATCAGCTATGAAGCTGTTCAAATCATTGCTCGACTTTGACCAGCTCACAAGAAAGGTTGGGGAGAAGACGAGTTGAAAAACTTACGTTTCACAGCTATGAAGCTGCTCAAATCGTTGCTCGCCTTCGACCAGCTCGCAAGAAGGGTTGGGGAGAAGACGAGTTGAAAAACTTACGTTTCACAGCTATGAAGCTGTTCAAATCATTGCTCGACTTCGACCAGCTCCCAAGAAGGGTTGGGGAGAAGACGAGTTGAAAAACTTACGTTTCACAGCTATGAAGCTGTTCAAATCATTGCTCGACTTCGACCAGCTCGCAAGAAGGGTTAAGGAGAAGATGAGTTGAAAAACTTATGTTTCACAGCTATGAAGCTATTCAAATCATTGCTCGACTTCGACCAGCTCGCAAAGAAGGGTTGGGGAGAAGACGGGTTGAATAACTTACGTTTCACAGCTACAAACAGCTCGCAAAAGAAGGATTGGGGAGAAGATATACGGAAAATAACAAGCAAGACGATTTGAAATACGAATAACGTAGAGACCCGAAAATTTGAAAATCAGTAGAAGTATGACATTAATACAAACGATGAAGAAAAGAGTAATATTAATCAAAGGAAATTCATTACATACCGAGTCGCCTCGGCCTTTACAGTCTCGAAAATAGGCCAAGGCGACAGATACCCTAATAACTATTTCTTTTTCAAAACAAAACAAGCTTTAAGATTCGGCATCAGACTTTTCTGCCTCATCACCATCACCAGCAACAACAGTTTGAGTTTTCTCGGCACCATCACCCTCAGCCTCGTCAGTCAGCTTCTCACCGTCAGCTCCACCAGTCGACTTCTCATCATCAGTGCGAACCACTTCCTCCTGCTCCACCCCCTCAACCTCTTCATCCCCGACCGGCTCCTCACGTTCCTTGGCATCGGAGGACCCCACATGATCCGCTCCATTTGGCCCGACTAGTTCGGTCAGACCAGCCAAAGGAGCGGGGGGGACTTCGAGCCGACCACCCAGCCCAACCTTGCGAATGGCTCTCGTCTCGAGACCGACCCACCACGGGTGATCCGCGGGGAGAGTCGTATTGCCCCTATAGCCGTCGGGGAAAGGAAGGGTTTGCTAGACTGCCTCACGGTCGAGCTTACCCGCGCACTCAGTCTTCTCCACTGCCTTCTCCCACGCGTCGAACGTATGGTTGAAGTACTGAGAGTCGCAGGACAGAGCTTGTCGAGAAAGGCAGGGGAGTTGCAAAAGAGAATCACAGTTTCTCGACGATAGTGCTCAAGAAACACAGAACCCATGGGCGACTTGAGAAAGGTCCTGCGTCCCTCGAGGATCCCCGCCTCTCTCTCGACCATGGCGTCATCAGCCGCCTTCGCCAGGTCAGCTTGAAGCTGGTCGACCTTGGAGAGGGCAGCGGCTTTCTCGATCTTGAGTTTAGCAATCAGAGCGTTGGCGGCCAGGAGGTCATCATCTTTCTTCTCGAGCTCGAGGAGCTCGAGGGCATGATAAATGCCATGAACTGAAAAGAACCATGAATAAACCAAGTCAGAAACAGAGTTAAAACTCAAGTAGATACACTCGACTGAAACCAAAGATAAAAAATTACCCGAGAAAAGCAAAGGAGAGCGCGGCTAGCACAGTCGTAGGGATCACGATCAGCGCAGGCCTTATCGGCAGCAGGGATAATGGAGTCGAAGTACTTAGCGATCTCGTGAGGATGAGGGTGATCCCAAAGTCGGGAGGGCCTCTCAAGGGTGACTGTCTCGAGCTGGCCTGGGGAAGGAGTTTGCTCGACGGCCTTGTCCTTGTCCTTGGTCTTCTGGCGCTTGAGCGAGGCAGGGACAAGAGTGGCGTCGACCGCATCTTGAGCCCGCTGCTGAGGAAGCGAGCCCGAAGTTTTCTTCTGACTTTTCGAGGGTGGGAAAACTACTTTTGACTTCTTGGCGGCAGTCGTCCAACTGCCGCATCTTTCACACCTGAACCCGAACCGCCATCGGGTTTCTTTGGAGGGGTAGGTCGAGCAGCAGACTTCCCGTTGCTCTTCGTCTTCTCGAAGCGAGCAAGAACGGAATCTGCAAACAAGTATCAAAAAAGTGTCAGTCGTATCGGCATAAAGACTTCAAGTAAAGAAAGCATGGAAATCCGACTTACGAGGGTCGTCGAGACGAGGAATATCCTCACCGACAACGAGGCCGACATGATTAACAATTGACATCTCTTTGATCAACGGACGAGCTTTGTAAGTGTGTTTATTGAGCTCGGCCAGCATCGACTCGAATTTGGGGCACCGTGGCCATTTATTTTGTTTAACCTTAGAGGTAATCCAAGTGTTTGGTATGGATATGCACCGAAAGCATGTCGAATAAAAACAAACTTTGATTTCCACTTAGTTACATTCGAGGAGAGGTCATCGAGAAAGGTGACACCAGCACGACGACCCAAGCAGTGGGCGTCTTTTATGAATCGATAGCTATAACAGTAAAAAAAGAACTCTGGAGAGAAATATCTAAGTTTTATTCGGGATACAACAATGAAAGCGATCATGATGCCAATCGCATTGGGAGAAAACTGATTTATGGGTACATCGTATAAATCGCTAATAGCACAAAGTTCGGGTTGAATCAGAAAACGAAGGCCGAACAGCACTTGGTCGATAAAAAAAAGTGTAAAAGCCAGGTGGAGGATTAGCAAAGTCGTCATTAGGTTTGGGAACGACCAGTTCCCAGTCGGTGGGAAGATCGCTGTACACCCTAAAGCCCTCGACCTCGGCTGTAGAGGCATAACAAAAAGGACTTAAGGCAGCTAACTTAGCTAAAGGACATGCTACAGAAACAACATCTCGAACCTCGAGAAGAGGCGCAATTATGGGTAAAGAAGAAGGACTTGTTCTATATACAGGAAAATCTAAGATTCTAAGGGGAATACCTCTGGGAATAAGGTCGAGACGAGGAGACTCTCTAGCTCGGAAGACTCGGGATCTTCAGCCAAGACACCCGACATCCACTCTTGTCTATAAGCGTCTTGATCAATGCCGAAAGAGGATACATCCGAATGAGAATTTTGTGATTGATCGGCCGCCGGTTTGAAGCCGACTACTTGCACAGAATCGGACGATTGAGGACCTTCGTCGATCAAGCGTTCAATAGTGTCAGGGGAAGAGTCTGAGTCAGAATCTAGAAGAACGAAAGAGAAAAAGTCAAGATCAGTCGAGGAGAAGTCAATATAAAGAGAAAGTTAACACAACCAACAGGGGGAAAGTCGACTCGAGGAGATCATCACAAGTCGAGCCAGAGAAATAGGAAGGTAACTGCGGGAAAATGGACCCGAAATGAAGAGCCATGTAGTGGTGCTCGACTTAACCTAATCATAAAGATGAGAAAGACACGGTGCGTGTCGACGCGTGTCAAGCCTAAAATGACTTAAGTCAGGAGAACTCGACTCCTATGTTGAAAACCAATGGGGCAAAGCAAAGACACACAATAAATCCAAAGGAAATTTCAAGTGAAGAAGATCTAACACGAAGATTCACACAAAAAGATATGAACATGAAGAACGTCCAAGGGTTTCAAACTCAGAAACCCAGAAGAAAAAAAAATCCAGAAAATCGCGAGGAATAATGTAAAAAGCAAAAGATATTGAGAAAGCATAGCACTTACACATGATTGCGGCGAAGGTCTTGAAGAAACTGGTGGTTGCCGGAGAGCTGATTGCCGATGAAGCTCGGGAACGCCTTGATTGCCGGAGAAATTCGAGAATTCAAGAGAGAGTATGAGAGGAAGTGAAAAGTGATTTGGGGCCAAGGGAAAGATTATTTATACAAAATAAAGGTGAATCTTGACCCTTAGATTAAAAAGAGATCTAACGGTCTGGGATGAATTGAGCAAAGGAGAAGAGGAGAAGTCGCGATCCAAAATCAGAAAGTGTAGCAAGGAAGAATTGAGCAAAGACGTCGAGAAGAACCTCGAAGACGACAAGAGAGTGACGAACAAAACTAATAGATATAGTCAGCCACCAAAGTTACTCTTAAGCTCTAGTCCGCTCAGAGTAGAATCAAAAGATTCAAAAATCGGGTTGTGTCTCTCGAGGAAGGTTAGCGGATTATTATACACGTTTATTCAACCACACAAAAAGAAAATAAAATTCCTAAACATTCTAATTCAGATGATTTGTTTTGGTTTTAATTATAAACTACCAAGAGAATTTAAATAAAGCAATAGACATAGCAAGCAACAATGAAGAACAAGCAGGATTTAAGTAGCTAGGGAGTCGGTGATATCCGTTTTGGTTGAATAGCAGATATCGGACAAGAGATTGTTTGGTTAAGTGATTTGAATAACATGCTCATTCAAGTTCTCGTCCTCATTAACTCTTCGTAACAAGAGAACAAACTTGAACGAATAATTAACAAGTCATTTAGCACCTAGGCAATGCAGTTACGAACAAACCTAGCTTATCCGAGCTTATTTCGACCGACTCTTCCCCTTTCGGTTCTAAGAGTTTATTAAATTAGACTAGAAGGTGATTAATCAACTAGTCCGTTTAGAATTAATAACATCATGCACGAATTAATTGAATTCAATTGAAACAATTGGAAGTTGAAGTGTCAACCTTCAACAATTCTCAAAACTCAAGAATGATGATTGAAAAACCCTTATAAAAGATCAACTCGCATAAGAAGATCAATCAACGAACACAACATTCACAAACGATTCCAAAACATCAATCCCCTATCCCTAGCGTAAAGATTTAGCTACTCATAATCGAATCAACAATAATAATCATCTCAATCAAAGAATCCATATTCATCAATTAAATGAAAAGAAAATCTTACGATTGATAAAAATCCCAAAGTTGAATTCGATAAACAAGCTTGAATCAAAAAGCAATAGCAAAATCCGAGATCAAATCCTCGTTCTACGATGAAAATGATGAAGGGAAGTATGAAAAATGAGTTTAAGAGAGATGGGATAGGGTTTTGTTTTGTTTTGGGCGTGAAAATATCCCTTTGTGATCGGTGTCGTGCAGGTATTTATAGGGTCCAGGTCTCCACGGTGTGAGGAAGCTGCTATGGAGCGGGAGAAGCAGGCGCCATGGCGCGGCAGGGCAGCACGGTGCAGAGGAGGCTGTCATCGCGGCGCGAGGCATGTGACACGGCGAGGGGAGAAGGAGTCTTCACAGTGTGAGGCTGCATCGCGGTGTGGCAGGCTGGAAAGTGCGGTTTCTGCCCAGGCGTGATGGGTGACGCGAGTAGCAGCGCGGCGCGGCAGGGACAAGCGTCGCGGCGCAGGGGTCTTCACAGCGCGACAGGGAGAAGCGTCACGGCGCGGGGTCTTCACGGCGCACAGTGCTTGAAGTTAGGAGTCTCTGTCCGGGCCATGGCAACTTTGCGGCGTGACGTGCGCGTGGAGCTGGATCATGCGGCGGCGCGGGTCATGGAGCAGCTGGCTTCCGTGCACGTCTTTACTTTTCGGGCCCGTTTGAACTCATCTGGTCTCAGAATTTGATTTTGCTTTTTCCTGTGTGTTGCCAACGAAACGCTCTATTCAATTATGTTCACCCGGTCCAATTATCATGAATAATAAATCCTCTTGAATCTTCCAACCTGCACACCAAAGACGAAGAAAAACAGGAAGACGACCAAAAAAACACAAGAAAAACCACAATAAAGGAAAACACGCAATAACCTAAAAAACGAACTAAAAACTAACGAAAAGACTGATTTACAATAATAAAATAAGATAAATACAAAATGCAATGTCTATGAAAATCTGATTTACATGTGTTTCTATTTATAAATAAATCTCTTATTTGAACTTAACAATTTTTTTTTTAATATTTTTATGCAATAGATACAATCTAAATCTCTTTTTAAACATATAAAATCCATTTTAAAGATTACATTTTGATATAGTCATATTATCATATACCGGTTCTGGAACCTTACTCGACCAAGATAACAAACAGACCGTCCACATGGCGATATGTTCCCATCGACATACTCAAATTAATTTTTGCAAAGTCGACTCTACGTAGAACGACCGTGAAGAGGCGGGAGTCTGGCCAGTGGACTCTCTCAGATCGACCTCAGTATGTCGACCTTCAATAGTCGACACCTGTATAAGACTAATAAGAGTAATCTCCAAGCATTCAGATACCCTTAGTCGACTCCCAGCAGTCGACTTCACTAAGTCGACTCTCTTAAGATGACTTCCACTCGAGGGAACTAACCAAGCGTAGCCTCCAAATCCTCATATGATCATAAGTCGACCTCCTAGCTCTCGAGGCCGACTCAGTACGCCTCGAAGACCAAAGATGTGATGACGACTCATCACACTTGAAGCTCTACATCTTTCAAGGGATAAAGGAGAATCTTGTGATGACTCAGCGGCAATAGGAGATGAACCGAACGGGGCAATTTGGACCTTTTAGGTCCACCAACTTGGGCATTTCGGGTACTTCAAGTAAGTATTCACTCCTATATAAAGGAGATGAGGTAACCCTAAACCCTAACTCTCATTCATTCCACACTCTCCTCATAGCTGTTCCGCAGCATCCCTTCATCTCTCTGATACTGACTTGAGCGTCGGAGGCTCTACGCCAGAAACACTTCCGGCGGTTAGTTTTTGCAGGTGTTCTCGCGGTCTAGCAACGATTCAGAGGCGATTCAAGCAGATCTGAGCTCAAATCCACCGGTTCTCTTCAGATCCAGAAGTACACCCATCACATTTTATGTTTATTCCAAAGATTGGAATCGAATTGGCTATAAAATGAGACTAAGAGAAAAGAAAAATAAGAAACAAAAAACAAATGGGAATGCTATAATAAAAAAGATAAATACGAAATGCAATATTTATGAAAATTTGATTTACAAGTGTTTATATTCATATAAATAAATCTCTTACTTGAACGTAAGAACTTTTTTTTACATATTGTTATACAATAAATACAATCAAATTTATTCCAAATATTGGAATCAATATGGTGATTAAATGAGACTTAGAGAATAGTAGAGATAAACATACAATCCACTAATCATAGTAATAATTTGTTTAATACTGCCATAATATTCGTTTTTATTCAACTACAAATCATACTAATTAAATCAGAGATTTTTAACAATCTTTTTTGTATGATATCATAATTTTTGTAGTGAAAAACTTCTTTTTTTTTGTATCATCTGAATAAATAAAATATGTGATATTTAATACATCAAGAAATATTATCACTTTAATTTGATACCGTATTTTTTGTTTTGACACGAATGTGAGACTTATAAATATCCAATCAAACTCATACGATAAAAACAGCTTACACGAAAAAACAGTAACACATGTTCTCAGGGTTAGTCTTTATCGCTTGTAGTTTTTCTTGAAGAAAGCGTTTTTTAGTCACAGTCAATTATATGTCGTTGTTTCATGTGCAACTAATAGGAAGTGATTGAAAATATTAGTTTGTAGGGACGATGAGTTACCCAGTAATCAAACTAATAATGTTGTGTACATTGAGACTTTTAATAATGTATGACTTATTACCAACGAAAAATTTATGATTACTTTACAAATGCCTTATGCATCATAATTTATTGAGTAATATATTTCAATTTATATTTTTTTTTAAATAAATACAGCCCGTGCATCGCACGGGTTACATCCTAGTTGATTGAAATGAGGTAGAGAATAAGTTGAGTTGTGCATGATCTTGATTGGTAGGTGATGAAGTTGTGTAGTTCTTGTTTCATAGTTCTAGATGCTCAAATTTTCATCACTTTATCCATATTTTTCCTACCTAACCAAAGAGTCTACATTCTCCTACCAATGAATCATATGTACCTACCTATATGTTTTTAAAATAAGATTACTGACGAGATCTATTATCACTTTTTGCATGTCCTCGTAAATTGAAAGTAGGTACGAATTCTCCTAATTTGTGACCTACCATATAATTTGTTATATAAACAGGCAAATGTTCCTTACAACCAAATAAAAATTCTTTTTTGATTCATAAATTGCATGCACAATGAGTGGTGGAGATAGTAGACGATTTGCAAGCTTATGGAGATTCTTCAACAGTGGATTGACTTGAGCGATTATAGCTTTATACACTTCAGAGAATAAGAGTATACACTTATCCGGTAAAGTTTGTGGATTGAGGTATTGACCATAATTTTGATGAAGCATTCTTTAAGTTTGAAAATTTCGGAACTTGGTTTTGTTATTTGTCCGATGCCTATTGAAAATGTGCATGGTTGACTTTGAAAGTTGCGATTGTTTTTCCTTGCGTGTTGATAGGAGTTTGATGCATTGATCGAGACTATCAACGGTTTAAGTTTGGGGGTTTGTTCAGTGTGATTTTACACCATATTTATATAGTATCTAGAACTTATTCATTTCATTATTGGTGTATAAATTGCATTATTGTGCTTTAATTCTACATCTTGTTGGAAAGGTATTACACGTGCTTGTTTTGTAGATATTTCCATATTTTTGTAGATCTTTTGGCTATTGAAGGCACATGGTGAGTACCTAAGACCCACAGGATGATGAAAGATTGATGCACGGATGAAAAAAATAGAAGAAACGAGTGAAGTAAGCAAGAAGTAGTGCGTAGAGCTGACACAGGCATTATGCCTGTGTCAGAGGCTGTGTCACCCTAACAGTGAAGTTTCTAAGCTTTAAACGCGACACGGGCTGCGACACGGGTAGAATGGCCGTGTTGCGCACGCAACTGTTTTTTTATTTCTTACTTATTTTGATAATGAGAAGGGTTTTAGATATTATAAAAGGCATATTTACCCTATTTTGAGTGGGGGAGAACATGATACACAAGGAGAGGAGCCCTAGAACATACAAGAGAATCAATTGGGAAGTGAAAAGAAGATCCAACTACGAAGGAATCAAGGGAATTAAGATATAAACGAGATTCTTAGTTTTTCTTTCTTCTTTCTTTTAAACTTCTATTTATCGTGTCAATTTCTAATATGTCTACGTATTTGAATTCGAATATGAGTGGCTAGTTTATTTGATTCTAGGACTTGGTAGTAAATTAATATGTTGGGATTTTGGATGATTTATTTATAATTAATAGTTTTTCTTTTGAACCCTATTCAAATATTTTGCTCTTATTTCATGTGCACTTGGCCAATGTTTTTACATGTTTGACAATATTGTTCATAATTCGAGATATAAGTTCAATATTAGGTCTTAATATTTGACACAATTTACTTGCTTGAATCGAGAGATTAGTATGTCGTTGTGAGGATATTAGATCTTTTGGTCTATTTGGAGTTGAATTGCATGTGTTGAGTGGAGACGCTAATATATGTGATTCAATCTACGATTTTATCGATCTCGAGAGGGACGATAAGCTAAATTTGTAATCATCTTATAGGGTAGATAAAGGAAACATTTAGTTGTTATATTATTTAAGGACCCTAACTGTTAATTGAAACCATAGTCTTTGAAGTGAATAAGATTTCACTCGGGCTCCTTCGACTCGGACGGCCTCCGTCCGTACCTGCAAGAACCCAACGCCGGGAGGGGTCCCGACGTCGGGCCTCCGACGCTCTAGTCAGTAAGACTCCAAATCTCAAGTGTATAGTAATGAATGTAGAGAGAATGAGAGAATGAGATACCTTAGCCCCCTTTTATAGGGGGAGTGTACCTTATGGCCCAAGTTGGGCTTGTCCAATAGCATCATGCCATGTTTCCTAGCCATGTGTCGGCTTATTCGTCAATATATTCCCTTTTTATACATTAAGACTGGTCTAGTATATAATATCCTATATCATCTAGTCCCCCCACTCTGGTCGAGTAAGCATGACTCGATCCAATAGTGAAATTCCTTGTCGGGCTGTTTCTGTCAACCTGCCACTGAGGTTATAATTTGGATAAATCATCGACCACCAAATATTCACCAAACCTCCAAATGAGCATCGGGACCCCAAATGAACATCGAATGACCACTAAGGTAAAAAACCGAAAGACCCGCCGCTTAGGTCGACTACCGAAAGACCTACCTCCGAGGTCAAATACCGAGAGACCCGCCACTGAGGTCGAACACCGAGAGCTGAACGACCACTGAGGTCGATAATCGAGTGACCCGCTGCTGGGGTCGAACACCGAAAGCTGAACGACCACTAAGATCGAGAACCGAAAGACCCGCCACTGGGATCAAACACCAAAAGTCGAACAACCACTTAGGTCAAAAACCGAGAGATCTGCTACTAGGGTCAAACACCGAGAGTTGAACGACCATTAAGGTCGAAAATCGAGTGACCCGCTGCTGGGGTCGAACACCGAAAGCTGAACGACCACTGAGGTCGAAAACCGAATGACCCGCCACTGGGGTCGAACACCAAAAGTTGAACGACCATTTAGGTTGAAAATCGATAGACCTGCCACTGGAGTCGAACACCCAGAGCTGAACGACCATTGAGGTCAAAAATCGAGTGACTCGCCGCTGAGGTCGAACAGCGAAAGCTGAACGACCACTGAGGTCGAAAACCGAATGACCCGCCATTGAGGTCGAACACCAAAAGTCGAACGACCATTGAGGTCGAAAACTGAATGACCCGCCACTAGGGTCGAACACCAAAAACCGAAGTCTTGAATTTAAAAAATTTGAACTTACGTCTTGTTGTTTTTCGATCACCATGTTTGAGCTCTTCTTCATTCAAAGATAAACCTTTCCTACCACCTCGTCATATCATTCGTCCCTTCAGTTCAAAATTTGAAATTCAACCCTGCTGTTTATCCTCTCGAAAACCGAATGTCCTGACACCACACTGAAGTCGAAAGCCGAATTTCGACAAAACCAAATAAAATCATCAACCTGAATAACTTGACTCCGTGAACTGCTCCGAGTGACCTCCCTCGACCTGCTCGAGCAATAATGAATATCAACAAAACCAGAATCAAGTACACCATCAACCTGCCACCGAGGTCTGCACGAGCTATCCGTAATGAACTCCATCTACTTTCTCTTGAAGTTGAAAAATAAATTAGACGAAACCAAGAATCAAATAAAGATCATCGACCTGCCACTGAGGTCTGCTCGAGCTATCCGTAATGAACTCCATCTCCCTGCCCTAGTCGATAAATTAATTCGATGAAACCAAGAATCAAATAAAGATCATCGACCTGCCACTGAGGTCTGCTCGAGCTATCCGTAATGAACTCCATCTACCTTCTCTTGAAGTCGAAAAATAAATTCGACGAAACCAAGAATCAAATAAAGATCATCGACCTGCCACTGAGGTCTCCAATAGGATCCATGTCTTCACCGACCCAACGCTAGTATCGACCACCCAGCCCGGAGGCCTTAGTCATGGTGGATTTTTGTCTTCGAACACATGCCACCCTCAAAGGAGTGGTCGTTACATGTGACCACCCAGCCCGGAGGCCTTATGTCATGGTGGATTTTTTATCTTCGAACACGTCCACCCTTAAAAGAGTGGTCGTTACATGCGACCACCCAGCCCGGAGGCCTTAGTCATGGTGGATTTTTGTCTTCGAACACATGCCCACCCTCAAAGGAGTGGTCGTTACATGCGACCACCCAGCCCGGAGGCCTTAGTCATGGTGGATTTTTGTCTTCGAACACATGCCCACCCTCAAAGGAGTGGTCGTTACATGCGACCACCCAGCCCGGAGGCCTTAGTCATGGTGGATTTTTGTCTTCGAACACATGTCCACCCTCAGAGGAGTGGTCGTTACATGCGACCACCCAGCCCGGAGGCCTTAGTCATGGTGGATTTTTGTCTTCGAACACATGCCCACCCTCAAATGAGTGGTCGTTACATGTGACCACCCAGCCCGGAGACCTTAGTCATGGTGGATTTTTAGCCTCAGGGCCACCAATTAACGTCTGCCCGGCCCGCTAATGGGACCGTTCGAACAGACGACCACTCGGGGTGGGTTTATGGCCTCGGGGCCACCAATTAACGTCTCCCTGGCCCGCTAATGGAACCGTTCGAACAGACGACCACTCGGGGTGGGTTTTCGGCCTCGGGGCCACCAATTAACGTCTGTCCGACCCGCTAATGGGACTGTTTGAATAGACGGCCACTCAGGGTGGATTTTAGACTCCTGAACAGCTCGAACACTTCGACCTGCCACTGAGGTCGAAAATAAAACACACTAAACACCACGAGACCAAATAGTAATTGATCATTGTCATTAGTCCTATTAAATGCATAGTTATATCACACAAGATAAAAAAATCAAACATATTTTTTGACCTCCCTTTCCTGTCTGTACACGACGACCTGAGTTGCTGTTTTCTCTATGCTTTTCAATCCTCACCATAACCCATATCCAGTCTACCTGCTCATGCATTTTCCTCAGCAACATTCAACAAGTTCCATTAGTCGTATTTTATCCACATAATCCAATTTGCAATCCCGATAGCAATAATAACAAAAGACGAATAAATCAAAACAATCACATTGGTCCACATTCGTTTATACCACACCTCAATCTACATGCAAGTTTCTACCACGATATGAAATCGCATAAACACCCACTCAAATATACAGTCGACCAGAATTTCACAAAGCCACGAATTCAACAAACAATTACAATAAACCATACTCTACAGCTACAAACAATCATTAAACGAATGCACCACACAAAAATTCAATTGAGTTACTCCAATACCGAGTTCCTTAGTCATGACAACTCGAGACTGGCAAGCCCGAAGGCCTTAGTCGTGCCAGATTTTGTTCGAGGCTCCACGTACACCTCATTTTCTGCATTTTGTTAGTCACCCAAATAATAATTCCAGACATATCTACATACACCACAATCTCAGCAATATTTCGCCCAGAATATTCAAACAATGAACATTACTCCAAAAAAGAATGCTAAGAGACTCAATGTTTCATTATATTGAGTCGGTTGAACTTGACCACTCACAAGAGTTGGGGTTAATTTTATACCTGAAAGTCAAGAATGCCACTCCCAATTATCCTACCTCTCCAAAGAAGAATGATTTCTGCCTCTGAAATTTCCACCTGCGATCGGCACCATCCAGACTCGTCTCTCCTTATCACCCTGCTTTGATGGCTTCGTGCTTGCTCATCGCGTCCTCGAAGCTCCACAACTCGTCCGCCATAGCTTGTCGAGACTCGGGTTATTTCGTTGTTTCCTCGACAAGAATTCAAAGAGATATCATTATCCATATTATATTCAAATCATCCATTTTTGCAATTCTCCAAGAAAAACAAGAGATCAAATATAATTATCACCATCTTCTCGATTTAAGACATGCTCGAGCAATGACATGCTTAAAAATTATGAATAATCAATTCGAACAAAATTCCACATTTTCACATGAAAATCCAAATGAGAGGCTCTGAATATATCAAATATCAAGTTGTATAATTTTAATCCATTCCTCGAGCCCACCGATAAATGCCCCAAACACACGTCAAGCATTATCACGAAATATCATCAACTCGAAATCACGACCCGTATTTATTTTCGAACAACCTTGCTTAACTAGTGTCATGCAAAATATTGCTTGCCTCTCCAAGTGTAAAAAATAACACATATAATTTCTCCGAAAATACACCAAATAATTCCACGAACAAATTAAATATCTCCACGAATAAACCAAATAATATCTCCTTGAACAAATAAAATATTCTCCACGAATATATCAAATAGTCCCCACGAGTAAATCGCATATTCCCCACGAACAAATTAAATAATCCCGCGAATAAATCAAATAATTCCTCAAGCAAATCAAATGAGTCCCCTCGAACAAATCAAATACCTCCTCGAACAAATCAAATATCTCCCTCGAAATAAATTCAATACTACTCCACAAATAAATCAAGTAATCCTCACGAATATGTCAAATAGCCTCCATGAATATATCAAATAATATCTCGAGCATATCAAATAATTCTCTTCGAAAAGTCGAATAATTCCACGAATAAATCACCCTAATATCTCGAGTAAATCAAATAATTACTCCCATTTGCACCAATTTAAATCCGCAAGTCTCCAAATTTAAATTAGTCACATACCTCCGTTGTCAGAATAATATCTCAAATTACCTTATCGTCCGCGTCAAATCCTCCCGAATTAGTTTTGAGCACAAAACGAGGCTGTTAGACCAAGTTTACAGCATTCTGGGCCGCTGCTGGGCCGGATTCAGGTCGTGGGCCGCTGAAAATGGTGTTGGGCCGCACAATGGGCCGGGAAATGGCGCTTGGAGAGCCTGGGCCGCTCGCAGGCCACATCTGGGCTGGACGCGGGTCGGAAATGGGCTCCTCGCGGGCTTGGCACCTATGCGGGCGCGGGCTGGATTTAGGCTAGGAGCGGGCCGCGGGTTGTGAGTACTGCGGGCTGTAGCGCGGGCTGCGAGGGCTGAAACGGCCCGCGCACTGGAGCTGCTGCGAAACGGGCCTTCTAACTAGGCCTCCTTCTTATTGGGCCACCTCGCTGGGCTGTAGGGTGTAAGGCCTTCTCAATAGGCTACTGTACTGGGCCGCAGACGTTGGGCTATAATCTTGGGCCTCACCATCGGGCCGTTTCCTTGCTGGCAGTGAGCTGCGCGGACCAACAGCGGGTAGCTGAAAAGGGAGCAGCGGCCGCGGCTTCGCCGGATAATAGTCAGCGGCTCCAGTGAAGATGACCAGCCGTGCGTGCGCCTTGGAGAGGCGATCTCGATAGTGCTGCCGGCTTGACGTGATTCGACGGAAGTCGACTGGAAAACAGAGAAGATGACCGGTGGTGACCAAAAATTTCTTAGATCCAAAAATATTGACCGGCGAAATTGACAGCCTTCCTCTTGGAATTTTCGCTCGATATATTAAGGGTAGAACAAGCATGAGGAGAGCTTCGTGATGATGTAAAGATTTTCCAGATCGGAGGATTCTTCATAGCAACCGACGGCGGAGGCAGCGGCGGCTGGCGGTAGCCGACGGCGGCGCCGGCGGAGGTCACATGGTGAAGACTTGTCTCGACGAGAGGATTCCAATGGTGTTCCCAGATTTTTCATCGCCCTCACGGATCACCAGAAAAACACATTTGAATGTTCGATTTTGACCAATTTTTTGCTAGATCTGGAAACTTTGACCGCAAAATTGACAGCCTTCCCGGAGGAATTTCGCATGAAATTTTAAGGGGAGATTCACCTCGAGGAGATCTACCTAATGACGTAAACAATTTTTCGATCGAAGCACTTTGGCCGACAGAGTCGAAGGAGGATTTTCTAAATTTTCGATCGGAACTCCGTTTGGCTTTTTGAACGGGTCCCACAGACGGCGCCAATGAAGTGAATAAGATTTCACTCGGGCTCCTTCGACTCGGACGGCCTCCATCCGTACCTGCAAAAACCCAACGCTGGGAGGGGTCCCGGCGTCGGGCCTCCGACGCTCAAGTCAGTAAGACTCCAAATCTCAAGTGTATAGTAATGAATGTAGAGAGAATGGGAGAATGAGATACCTTAGCCCCCTTTTATAGGGGGAGTGTACCTTATGGCCCAAGTTGGGCTTGTCCAATAGCATCATGCCACGTGTCCTAGCCATGTGTCGGCTTATTCTTCAATATATTCCCTTTTTATCCATTAAGACTGGTCTAGTATATAATATCCTATATCAGTCTTAGAATCTATCATTCCCATATATTTTCTTATGTGTATTTCTAGCTATTTTCTTGTTTCTCCTTTATTCCCATTGATTTGTTTATTAGTTCAGCTAATTCTTCTCATATTCTATCGTCTAAATAAAGTTGACACTATCATAATCTTGTACTTAATATATTAATTATTTGGCCTCTTGGGATACGACCTTGTTTGCCACATACTACGAGCGCAGTTGTACACTTGTGGTGGAGCTTTAAAAATATAGGCAAACAGTAACATTTCCCAAAAGTGTATATCGTATTTTTCTATTGTTTTTGCGTGTGTGTGTGTGTGTGTTTGTGTGTTTGTGTTATATTTTAAAATGATGTGCAAATTTGTGATATGTAACAGGGATGCCGGGATGGATATAATGAATTTCGTCGACGACCATTACAAAATTGTCTCAGTTGCCAGGATGTACGAAAGCATCATTGACCTCGTCCCGCATCTAGAAGAATGGCAGCTGCCCCAGGAAATTAAACGGTGAAAGGTAACTCAACACCAAACAATCCCAAAAAAGCAGGATGGCCATGTACTCAATGGTATTCTTTTGAAGAGACATCATTACGTCGAGAACGGCTACAGCAGAGGTGCGCTCTCGGTGTGGGGCCACAAGCCATAACAAGGTGAAGTATCCTCAGTACGATGGTGCTGATAATTTCTTTTCAAATGAAGGTGAAAGCGCACTAGCCCCACAAACAAAATCGAGAGGCCGAAGGAGATTTCGTACATGTAAACAAACAGGCCACAATTCAAAAACTTGTCCATCATATCCATTACATAACATTTTAGATGAAGATGAAGACGAAGACGTTATATAATGTAATGTGGATGCGTACCTCATTGGAGTTTTTAATTGACAAGTAATTTAAGTGCCGAGCTGCAAATAAAGTGAGATAAATCGGATAGTAATAACAGAAATGCGAACACTATGATATTTCTCATATTAGTCACATAAGGGAATTGAAAAAAATATATAGGCGAGTTTACAGACAAAACAATATGCGGGTTATGCGAAGACAATAGCAATCTTATTTGTTATGCACTTCTGCGTTGATAATGCGGTTCACATATCATGTCGCATGTTAATCGCACAACTGCGTTGATTACCCCATTCGAATAATATCCCAAATTCCCAATTCAACAAAGTTCAACAAACCAAATGTCTGTCATCCTAATTTTAATCAAGATTATGAAGTTCGCATTATTATTACAAATTATTCCGATATCAAATATTAAATTCAACAAAGTTCAACAAATCGAGTGCCTATGATATCAATAGTAATTCTTAAGAAATGATGCATTTCAAAAATTCAATTTCCTGTTTCCAATAAGATCGTTCTAACATTTACATAAACTCAACTCCTTTACAATCTAATAAGATGGTTCTAATTTTTATATCGATTCAACTACTTTACAATCAAAACATACATCGGCATTACACTTCAAAGAGATTACATGATCTAATATTCCTTGAAAATCTCTTTATTTGTACTTCACAATATTAAAAATGTTGGAATGCTGAAAACTTTGAATAAAATGTTGGAAAGTTCCCCTTCATTTCAAAATTTTGATGCTGAGAAGGCCTTCTCCTTCTGACATCCTTGTTCCCCTAGGAGACCGACGAGATACACATTTTCAATAAAAATATGCTTCGGCATCACATCAAGCCATTATCCTTTGGGGAATGAATCAAATGCATGGTGTCCCTCGGAATATTGGAAGTCTTTTAATGTTTAGAAGCTCCTCGCCGTGTAAGATCCATATCTCATTTGAGAATGACCAATGGATGAAGGAAGCAATTAAGGATATGCTTCGACATCCCGTCAAGTCATTGTCATTTGGAGACCAATTCCATGGGTTGACTGCCCTCTTGAGACAACTTCGACATATAACTCTCTTTAGGCCAGTAAAGGTATCTCCAGTAGTCCCATATGAAAGAGACAACTGGGCCAATTTCTCTCCGGAAGGAAAAATTGTTAAACCTTATAAAAAATTAATAAAGCAAGAAAGATGATGGAGAGCCCTGTAGCACATTTAAATTCCAAGCCCAATTTAATAAGTAGAGCCTTAGAAAATTGCAAGCCCTATTTAAGTTTAAAAAAATTGTCAACAAGACTTATCAATGCGTATCCTCAAGAAGATATCCTCATTGGTACAAGCGTCGGATTCGCTGACGTTGAGGACACGCTTTGGAGAACAGACGACTCTTCACACTTCAAATGAAGTGCGAAGAAAAGTCAAAAAGACAGAACCTTTATTAGTCGAACTGTGAATGAATTTCGATAAATCGCAAGGAATTACATAAATAATGCGTGAGGGCAACTACATTGGATTGAATGGCTGACCATTTAAATAGAAGTGTCTCTCATTAATGTCAATGCAACTCCATGTGTTATATTTAAATGTATAAATAAATGTAAAAGAGTGTTTTAATGGAGATATTTTAATAAAATAATAATGTGGGTATGACGTGGAATAAAGTTGTAATGTATGATGTCTAAATTAACGGCAACGGATGAGGATGCCGAAGAAGATATCTATCTTCCTTGGTATGTGCGCTGATGTTATTAATGAGCTTACGCTTAGGCATTTAGGAGGGAGAAGAGGCGACTCTTTTCATACGCCAAACGAAGTCGCTGAGAAGAGTTGAAAAGATGCAACCTTTATGTGCAGAAATGCGAACAAAGTGCGATAATTGCATAGTATTTTATAGAACTACGAATACTATGTGATCTTTCGCATACTGATCGGATAACAGAACTTAGATAATAAAATAGCCAATTTCACATAGAGTAAAGTATGCAGGTTATGCGAAGTCAATGCGAATAATCGCATACAGTACGCAGTCCTGCTTTTAATATGTTATTTGCATATCATGTGGCATAAAACAATTAATATATGTTATTTGCATATCATGTGGCATAAAACAATTAATAATTTGAAAGCTCGTTGATTATGCGATTAACTTGTCGCATATCATATGAACGCCCTAGTTCAAGACTTTTCAACAAAATTGATATCATATGAAAAATAATTTCTCAAGAAAAAGAGAGAGCATTTCAAAAATTTAGTTCCCCATTTGCAATAAGATTTTTAAGTTTTATATTGACTCAACTACTTTAAATCAATACAATATCACGAAACAAATGAAATTAGAGGCACGAATTGGATCACGAAAGAGTGAAAATATCAATACGGGTAGAAATTAAAAACGTCACGAATACCAAAATCGATCACACCAGGACGTAGCCAACGATGAGACGAGTCGACGGCTGAGGCGGCGAACGGAGCTGATGGTGCCTCACGCGCCGGCTGAAGATCACGGTTTTGCAACGAAGAGAGGCGCGTGGGACCGACACGCGCCGGCGACGGCGATGATTTTTCAAGCGAAGGCTCGTCTTGGGACGCCGGAGAGGATGGCGAGGTGGTGAGAGTCAACGGCGGCTGGAGACAAGCGACGAATGACCAAGCTTATGTGTGACCCTAATTCTGCTCTGATACCATGTAAAAAGTGGGAAAATATATCATTTCTTGTATTAATAGAGAGTTATGTACATATTTACATAAAGACATATGGACCTCCATTAGGTTGGGCCTATAAACCTAACCTTACATTATATAATCCAACAATTATAACTAACACCTGTGACACTGTGTGCATAGATTCTTGGTGATGGTGGAAGACCAAAGGGAGGATTTAAAGGTCATCGTTGGGGGTGGGATAGTGGTTGCACGCAGCTGCTCATTTAGCTCCTTAGATGACGACTGTTCACTTGTTATTAAATAACAAATCAGAAGGGAAAAAAAATTGAAAGAAAAAATTAAATTTTATTTCTTTAATTTTTTAATCTAAATTACTGATGTGAAATATCCACATAGGCACCAAATTAGTCCACATCTGAAAATGACATAATTACTAAATGTTGGTTAAATTTGCCTTATTAGTATTCTAGGCATAAGATTGGCTTCAAATGATAATTGATAATTTTGACTCTCAATTGTTCATTAATTGTTTAATTCTACAAATTATTATTCTGTTTTTCCAAAATAAAAGGACGGCATCCTATTTTTTCCATGATTCAATAATTTATTTTATTTTTCGAAACAACAAGGTTAATTATTAACACTCAAACGAGAGAATAATGTGTAGTACAAGCCCGATATCAAAGAGAAAGAAAAATGAATGAGCCAAGCTTCCATAGCAAGAGACTGAGCCATCACCCAGCATTGGCAATGCAATAATGGATGGATCTATGGTTGGCCTGGGATGGGCTTCAGTCTAGGAAAGTTCTTTTTTTTCTTTAACAACTATTAGTTTGAAAAAAATAAAATATTGTGTTTCTAGCCTAGCTCAATAAACTAACTTACTAACCCATTAAAATGATTCACTATCTATAATATACACCAAACTCCAATCAAATAAATTAGTCACGGCTATGCCCTTCCTCTAAAAACCAAAACAATGAATTTAGAAGAAAAAGAGCTACTTTCATGACGATGATTTAATTTCTTCTTTAATAGTACGTTATATTTTTAAACTCCCTATTAGATATTTTTTTATTTGTCTAATTGTCTTTGTCTATCTTCTCATTTTGATTGAGCTATTTATGGTTTTAATAGTTATTTCATTGGATCTTGGTTGCAATTCTTGTTTTGTTGATTGTGTATGAAGTAGTAATTGTGTGTGTGTGTGTGTGTTAATCTCTTATCCTCTAGTGTGGTTGTTGTATATCATAGTTGGATATAAATTTGTGATGTGTAGGTATTTTATTTTGCTAATAAATATGTCATATGAAAAATTTATTTATTTTTATTGTGGAGTTTTAAGAAATTCACAAGGAGAACCAACCTTCGGCCAAGAAAGGAAAAACCTCGTTGATATCATCATTCTTTGGAAAACAGCATCGACGTCAAACTAGTGAAAACACATCAAATACAGTGTAAAATGAGCATAAAGAAGCTCGTCGAGCACAATTTCAATGAATATTTGAATAAAAAATATTATGTGATTTTTGTGAAAATGAGTCTTTAAAATTGTAGACTAGTCTACTCTTAATTCTGAATACGTCCCTTAATGCAATGCACCCCGGGGTTAGCACCAGTCCCCCATGCCCAATAATATATCGCCAATAGGAGACAAAGGGAAACAAAAATAATTAATTGATGGCCATGATTCAATAATTAATGGGCATGAAATGCTGTTTTGTTATAGTTCAAAACACACATCATCCGCATGCATAAGCTAGCCTGATTTTGTGTCATAATTTCAATTTTAGTCTACTATATTGGTCTCTTTTTATCAAAGATTTATATTTTTTTCAGACATCAAATTTAGTACATTAATTGAGCAACAAGTTTGTGGTTACGACTGTCTTGATGAGATAACCCGACGATGAGTCAATCGACTAAAACATACACTATAAATACACCAAAAAGGCCCCTAGATAGGAAACAAGTAATGTGGGGTAAAATTATTTTGGATGACAAATTGAGTAGACAAATAAATTTCAATTGAGATCAAATTTGATGTGTACGACTAGTTCGACATGAAAAATTTGTGGTGGGTCATCCAACTTAATCGGATCTTAGATGGTGTCAGAATTAAAGCGAATAAAAAATAATCTAATTTTTTTAAATGAAAATTTGAGTGGGAAAACGAACTATGATTGAGCTAAAAGTTTACGAACAACCATTTCAATGAGAAGAATCCAACAATGAGTTACCCAGTTGAATGGACATTTGAGACGTTCGAATTAGGCAAAAAAATAACAAATTATATCCTAATTAATATACATTATTTGATGAATTTTTCAAATTAATTTACTGATTTTAATGTTGGTCAAAAGGTAGACCTTTGTTGAGTTAGATTAAAAATGAAATTATGCTCTGGGTTGATCAACATATTTCGATGCAATATGCCAACTCATCGTGGGAGGGTTCTAGTATTTTTTTTATTTTTTATTTTTTTATTTATTTTTTGATCAAACGATAGAGGATCTCATATAAGAAGATCAACATAATACAAAGTTTGATACATCAACATAAACTAACAACAAACTGAAACAATAACATAATAGAAATATCGGGAGATGAGAGAACCCCACGCATCCGGTGGCCTAGAACCCAACCAAACTAACAATAAAGAGTAAGGCAATTACATACAACCGAGCCCCTTGCTCCTACCGCAAGAGAACTAAAGGGAGTAAATGAAAAATAAGATGACAAACCACGGATCTAAGATCCTAGTTTGTCACTAAAAGCAGCCACATCCATCTCAAGGCCTGACCACTCTGCTCGCCCTAAAAGAAGGGCGGTCATTTATAGCTGCTTGGACAAGAAGACGTGCAGGCCGTCTGACTTTTTCGAACATCCAGAGGTTACGGAATTTGCAGAGCCACCAGAGTATATAAGTGGATAGCTGGATTCCGACTTTTGATGTCTGATTTATCAAATTATTGTCCGCTTTAATTGAAATAAAATGGCGACGTCCTATTTTCCCAACAATCACAAATTATTGGGCTGGAAATGCAATGCTTCCGCACCTCTTACGATGGATGTCATGTGTTTGGTTTGATTATCATATACCCTAGAAATGTGGCCTTCAAGTAATAAGGAGCCTATATTCCACATTAAAATTGGTTGAATAACAAGATGTCTGAACACAAGCATCTAATTGCAGCTTAGCCATGTGCCAAGAGTTGTTCTAATCACGTCAATCTTGCCTTTATATTAGTGCTTAATTTCTCCATCTTTGTTATTTGTGGACCAAGTAAGCTCATACATAACTATTTTGGTTCCTTTTTTTCCGAATAAAAAAATACGAGTGTTTCATAAGAAAACTAATTATCCAACAAAAAAAAATCTTATTGTGAAATAAAAAATTATAAATAATTAATAAAAAGGTAATTTTTAAAATTATTGAATTCTTAAAAATATTTTAATGAATTATTATTTGTTTTTAATGTGTATATATATTTGTCAAAATTAAATAGAATAATTAATTTATTCGGCAGTAAATAACACCCAAACATCATGGCGCTTAATTCTTATATATATTGAGATTTGAATGGAATTATGAAACGGGTTCACCTCAATTGTTGTTGAATTAAAATATGATGTTATGACTATGTATGACTGTGAGGATATGAAAATGATGTTATGATTATGTATGACTGCGAAGATATGGATATGATGATATTTATCTCGTGTGTATATGATGGATATTGGGAAGAAAGTTCCCATAGGCTCAGATTTGGCATGAGCTATATGATAATTGAATGATTTAATTGAGTAACGCCCGTTAAATAGTTTTAGAAAAGAAAAATGAATTTGAAAAATTAACTCTGATTTTTAAAAACTCGGGATTTTCCTCATAAAAATAACGGGGCGTTACAATTGGTATCATTTGCAAAATCCGTGGGGAAAAAGAAAAAGACTTAGAACACCTCTTCAATTGTGAAAGAGTCAGAGTTTGTTGGAAACTCATTGGGATTCAGTGGAGTGTACATTCTGAAAAGAATTGCAGGTTCAAGCATTGGTGGCAAACTACTGCATAAACGACTCAGATAGCCAGATGCAAGATTGAATTAGCCTCTCGACATACCTCTTATGGTGGTTGTGGAAGATCAGAAATACCTGGATGTTTAATGAGAAATGGACTGATGTGCAAACTGCGGTTGAACTTGCCAGGAGAGATTGGATTGAGTTCACCTCATCCTATCTTCCTGATGAACAATTACAACAATTGTTATCTACATCTCATGGTTCACTTGTTCCTATAGATCAGATGTGGCTGAGATAAGGGTAGGGCAGCTTTCTCTTTGTGTCAATGTTGTGTTACCTCAGAATGACTTAATTGGGGTAGGATGCATTGGTGAGCAGCAGGATTTGGAAATTTTTTCATAGAAAACAGTTATACACTTTGCAGGCTGTAAAGATGTGGCTAACCTGTTGGCTATCAGATGGTGTTTTCAGAAGCTATCTTCATCTTATGATCATCATGGCAAATTCTTCACATGCAGGTTAGCTAACATTGGATTAGTCAACCAGATCATGTCACGCTGAACTCCATCCTCAGCTGCAGCCCCCATCTTATTTGATATTTTCGCTTTGCTTAAGGATTTCCAATCTCCTTTTTCTTTTGTGATGTTGTTGGTTGCAATTCGGCCTTAGTGTTAGCTAATAAGGTCTTGAAGGGAACTAATGTTTTCCCCTTGTAGCTCTGTTTGCTTAGAGGATGCTTGGATATAAAAATTTTTGGATTTATTTGGATTTTTTGGTTCGGTTTGGTTAATTTTGAAAAAGGTGGTATGGTTAGTTGCTAGTGGGTATATTAAAATAATATTTTAAATAAAATTATTAAAGTTGATTTGATGTAAAATTATGAGAGAGATGATTTGAAGTGATGGTTAGTTAAAATTATGTGAGTGGATGAATAGTGAATTAAGGTTGATGTGATGTGTAAGAATGATTGGTTGATATTATTTAATTATATTAATAATATTAATGATAGTTAGGTTGAGTTAAAGTTGAGTTAAAAATATTTGAATTATTTGGATAAATTTTGTATCCAAACATCCTCTTAGCATTTGCTTCATGGCCGGGTTGTAATCAGTTGATTGCTCGTCTCTTGTACATTTCCTTGTGTTTTAATCTAAGTTTGTTTAATGTTGGAAAAAAAAAAAATCCTGCAACACGAAATGGAACTTAAATGTTGAGTAGGAGATCTCATGTGAGAGGTGACCTAAACCCACACTGTCAAACGTCTCTGTCTAAAAGGTACCAGTTCACCTCTTTACATATTTCATGTTCCCGCACAAAAACCACTTTAGTTAGATCAAAGAGACATTATCTTTGTCTAACAAAAAGAATAGCTGGTTCGTCCACAAATTCCCAATCACCTTTCAGAAACACAACAGCAAATCAATCCCTAAAAACTTATGACAATTTCACCCTTAAACAGACATAAGACACCAAATCTGATCAAATTAAAAAAAAATAAAAAAAATAAAAAATCCATGAGTCAAAAGTCCTATCAACATTTTCCAGAATCCATTTCCTATAATTTCCAAATGTTGTATCAAGCCATATTTTACCACCATTAGCTCAAAAAGAAACTGACAATAGATATCACCAGCGCCAAAACAAAACCACCTAGGTGCAAGGTCGATGCGCTAGACACTTTCTGAGGCCTGCAAACGGGGAAAAAGAAAATGTGTTGATATTAGCAAAACAAACGTGATGATAATTTAATCAGATTTGTGTGAGTATGAGTGTTGTAATAAAAATGATATACTTTTGCATGCGGCTGAGGGCACCACAGTAAAGAACGTTATCCGGCACAGGCAACTCGGTTTTGTTTGAACTGTCTTCCGGATTTATAATCCGCATGTACGTTTCTTGGCCGAGATACCACTTGTCCAGATTCTCTGTCCTAAGGTTCCAAACACCAACATTGTCAAGAGACACAAAAACCGCAGTCCATCCTCCAGCAAAAACCTGTGCATGCAAGGGTGCATGTATTGCAGTTAATAACATCACAAGGGGACTTATAATATTGCTTTAGTACAATTTCCTGGGCAGCAAATAAATAACATTTGAAGTGATCTTGCTAAAATAACAATTGAAAATAATTGGTAAATTGGTGAATGAAGTCACAGGAAACAGAACCACAAATTTTAGGTTAGTGTTCAATTTTAATTGTGTAAATATTGGCAGAATCAATTTTTGAGTTCGAAAATTATCAAAACGGTCACTTAATTTTCCCTGAGTATCAAAATTAGCTATAAAATCATCTTACACGTTAATGCAAAAAGTTGATATTTTCGAATTTGGCGCGAGGAGTTAGAAATTTTATTTTCAAAGCTTATGGTATTGTGCTGGGAAGTTTTAGTCCGTATGCACATTATGCGCTCACACACAAGTAATATCAAATCTAACCTAAATTTCTAGATGGCCTTCAAAACTACCAAATTTTTAGGTTCAACCATTCAGATTCCATGAATGAAATTCCTGGAAATTTTGAGTATGCTGACAAAACTGTAATAAACCTAGTAGTTGTGCGCTTTTGGCCCCAAATGGTTGTTTCAACAACATTTATTTCCAAAACGCAGTAAATTGTCATAATAATAACAATAATAATAAATTTTTACGAAAACCCAAATTGTCAATAAAATAAATTGACACATCAATGACTGAAACTGCAACTTATCCCAAACACATGCAAGAACAATTGAGCGCATACCTGAACAGTCGAGCGGGATATCGCATCCCACCTGTTGTACGAGCCTCGGTTGTTCTCGCTCCACTCTCCATATCCCATCCTGCACAGCGTAAACCAGTTTATCAAAAATAAATAAATAAATAAAATAAAATTTATAACTAAGTGCAAATAAGATTCCGAATTTCTGAGCCATACCCAACCACGAAGAAAGAATAACCGTCCATGTGAAATGTCTGGACAACAGTGTCATTATTCTGCAACACAATCTCAATAAATCCCTTGTAAGTACCATTGATAATGGATCTATCCACCACCGGTGTCCTGTTCATGGGCTTCTCGGGAAAATCAAGCTTGTAGTCACCCTTCACTTTGTACAGGTCAGCAAGGCGTATTGGGGTATCGGGATTAACAAACGATATCCCGTTATAGGCAGCTCTTAACCTACCGTTAATCGTCACTGGTGGAAAGCTCCTGAGGATGTAAGTATTGGTGACATTGATTGAGCCATAGTGGAAGGAGCCCTGTGGGTTTGGGCGGGCCCCACTGGCACTGCCGTTTTGCCTGGCAGTATGAATGTCCCAAAGATATTATGAGAAGGATAAAAGGAAACGAAATGCAAAAAAGGTTGAAGGAATAAGGGAAATGTACAATAAATCGAATAGTGAGATTAGAGACAGTTTAAAGTTTTAGAGATTGGTGACATTGGTCGAGCAGAATTTGGTTCGGGATCAAAAATTTCAGAGAAAAATTTTCTCATATCAGCCTTTTCCAAGTCAATTTACAATTTCTTTTACTCTTGTTCATTAAAATTTGTTTGTGCATGAAATTAGAAGAGGAGACTGGAGACATTTTAAAGTTCTCCTTACTCATATCCTAGATCGTCATATCTTACTCTCACATCTAAGCTTCAAACAGACATACCCTCGTGGTTCAATCTATATTAGAAATAAAACATAAAAATGCTTTTTTGTCTATTTACAAAAACCCTTTCGATCACTCTTGACAAGGGTTATGTTTAGTGTTCAGCAAGAAAGTAATTTGCAATTTACCAAAGAAAACACAACCTCTTAAAAAGCAGCAGCAAAAATTCACCAGACAAAAGTGTGAAAAATGTATCTTTAAAATTAATAAAAAATAAATAAGTCAAGTAAAAGGGCCACCACACACACCTGATGGACATTGCCTGATTAAGTGAATACGACGTGTCGTAATAATCACTTGGTGGGTCCGGAAGTGGGCCTGAAGCATCTCCCTTAGAATTTGAATAATGCAAAACGGCAACACCGGTAACTCTTTCCCAAATTGACTCGTTCACAAATCGAGCACTAGCCACAATATAATAATCGCTGCTTGCATTTTGATCCATCGTGACCAGAAAAGTGTAAGATTGGCCGACATGGATGTCCAAGCTCGTGTAGTTCTGTTGAGATGTGTAGTAACCCTCAGTCTCCACCAGCAGCAGATTATGGTTCTGAATTCGGAAATTCAAACTTGTCGAGGTTCCTACATTGTGCACCCGAACCCGGTACGTTTTGCCTGATTTTTTACAAACAGCATTAGTCTACTCAAAGAAATTTAAGAAGGAAGTGTCGATTTTATCAATGGAAGATGGCAGAAAATGATGGCAGCAGACTGAAATCCATTTGTGATCATTGAAAAACCAAAGAAAGCTGTAATAGTTTTGATATTTAACCCACTGTGGTATATAATAATTATATATTCTCTTGTAGTTTACACTAGTGTTGCTTATTACGCGATGCTTTTTGAAAATGGAAATTATACAAATAACTACAAACAAAATGAAAATATCTGATAACATATACAATTGGCATACAATGATATACACAGAACGGTATTAAAATACCAAAATTTCTTTAATAACTTTAAAATATCAAAGGCTGAGCAGAAACCAACTTACATTAGGGACACTAGTATAGCGTTTGGGACATTCTATTCTTTGAAGATATAAATGTAACTTAACAAGAAGCAACATTAAGTAATCATTGACTAGAGTTTTACCAGGATCGACATTAATAGTCTCATGCTCAATCCCACCAGGAACAAGAGAAGTATTATATCTGTAAGGTCCTTTCCCATTGATAAGAACTCCATCCGGCATTCCCAACCCTTTCCCACCATCCAAATCTTTACGAAGAGCCTAATAACATATTCATCCACCAACAAAAAATCAAAATTAAAATTGCAATCATCAAGTACACAATCACCATTAAGGGAAAATAAATTTAATCGCGCAAATCTTTTATGAATAACCTACCGTATGGTTACGAGTGTACCAATCACCGATCATGATTATTATATCCTCATCGGGTGGATTGAAAGGAATTGGAATAATATCTCGGTTCATGATAATAAGAGGACCAAAGCCACCAGAAGCTCTCTGCATGTTTAGTGATGGAAAATAAAAGAAACTACCAATTTGATCCTTGACCTGAAACTGATAAGTCCAGTTCCACTTTGGGGGGATTGGGCAGTTTGTGCCCAAAACTCCGTCTTGCCATGAAGATCGACGCATTTGAATACCAGACCTATTCAATAAATGGAATCAAATAATGGTTCGTTAAACAAAGTTCAAAAAAACAGCCAACTTAAAAATTTTGAAACATTTATTTGACAATATACCATGTGATTAGAAGATTTTCATCTAATTTGTTCTTGACGTTAACAACCACGTTATAGTTAGTAGTGACGTTCAAAACAGGGCCTGGAAATTTTCCGTTGACAGCAACTACCTGCAAAAGGCAAAGAAAAATGCAATATAAATCTCTATCTGCAAATAAAGCAAAATACTACTGCTGAAGAAGTTTGTCAAAAAAATAAAATGTTACAAGAGGAAAAATTTTGGTATACACAATATGTCAATATTGGGTTTTGTCAAAAACTGGAATAACAAACATCAAATGTGCATCGACGCAGGTTGGTGAGCATTAATGCTTTATTGGCAGCAATTAAATAAACCAACCAAATAATCCTCAAAGGTAACAAAATAAATGGGAAATTTGGACGAAGTAAGCTAAATCCCAAATTAATTAAAAATGTGGTCCCATGACTTGTTTCGAAATTATAAGCATTCAGGATTCAAATACAGTAAACAAACCAACTCTGCAGATAACAAAAGCCAAAAAAATAAAAATAAAGAATCATATCTCCATTGCAAAACCAAACAGAACACGTAAAAGAAAATTTGTAAGAAGAAAAAACTAATGCGAAAAAACCGGGCTAGATTTCAACATTCAAAAAATTAAGACAGGAAAAAGCATGAGAATTAATCTCACCCGTTGAGGAACACCAAGTGGAGAAGCAGTAATGTAAGAAAACTCCAATTGAAAGTTGGCAAAAGGGTCAGCACAGAAACCAACTCCCGCTAGCAACAACCCACCGCAGATCCAATACAACAAACCAAACGCCCCCATTACACTAAACGACTTTCACGACGATAAAAAAGAAAAATTAAAAACTAGATAAATTTAAATCAATAATAAAATGGAAAAATTAACTCAGTGTAGTAGTTCTTCAGCTTTCTCCAGGCACTCTGTTATTTTTCTTCACGAAAACAAACAGAGCGTCCGCAAATAAGAGAGGAAAACAGAGCGGCGCAAAACGCGTGCGTCAACTTCCTATTGAGTAAATGTGAAAATCAAGGCAGAAACGGCAAAAAACGAGAGAGTATATATGTATGTGAGCAAAAGAGGGCAATGTGCTGGATTTTCAGTAATTTCCGTTTCAAATATTTCATCAATTTCTTTTGATTCTAGAGATGTGTGGCGCGTCATCTGTGCCGTTCCTTTCCTTACCGGCTACGCCCTCACCCGGTTACAGTTTTGTACGTTGCCTAACAATTCAATTTTCTTACTTATAACCTTCTATATTCTTTTCTTTCCTATTAAAAAGACAAAAGAAGACAAATGGATATGGATTTCTAAAATATATATATATACATATTTTTTTTTATTTTGGTACAAGGATTTCTAAAATATTACGAGAGTCAGCCAGTCACAATCGTTTTGGCAATAAAATATATTTTATTTGCAGGTATTGAAAACATTTTCTGCAATATTTATGGAAATAAAATATGGGTTTAATGCACCAAACTCTCCTGTATTATACAAAATCTGTGCGTCTGTATTATACAAAATTTGTGCGTTTCTCCTTAGATGTTTACATTAATTTAATATTATTAAATCGCGAATATATTGGTGCAATTCATTTTTTATATGGAATTGATTATCAGGATCAAAATTCAAAGTACACTAGTACGACACTTGTGTATTTATTAGAGTTGTACCTTGTATTATTAGAGTTGTACTCTATTTTTATCTAATGTATTTTGTATTTGGTTAGATGTATTTTACATTTAGTTAGCATTTTACTGTTTGGTATAAATAGGAGACCAAACAACTCTTGTAACCTAATTTTCATTTTTCCATTCTAATTCCGCAGCTTTCATTCTTTTCTTCTCCCTTCTTTTTCTCTCTCGTTTTCCTTTTGTCTTCTTAATCTTTTCTCTACAAATCTATACACAAACATGGTATCAGAGGTCACAAATCTCTGATTTGTGACTCAGTTTTGCTTCTGCTGACTCGATCCCTGTGGCTCTTGTGATTTTCACGCACTACAACCCTAGATCTACTCTGAAACTCGCTGAATCTCGATCGATCTGATGACCGCCATCAATCCGACTGATGACATCTCGTCACCGTATTATCTTCACGCCAGCGACAATCTAGGCGCTCTCATTGTTGCCGAGCAGTTTACTGGCGACAACTATGTCTCCTGGAGTCGCGCTATTCAGATGGCTCTTAGCGTAAAAAACAAGGCCGGTTTCATTGACGGTACTGTTGTTCCTCCTTCATCGTCTGGTAACTCGTCTCTGTATCTCTCTTGGTCTAGGGCTAACAATCTTGTCCTATCATGGTTATTGAACTCTGTCACTAAGGATATTCGTCAATCATTGTTGTTTTTCACAACTGCCAAAGATGTTTGGGATGAGATTAAGAATCGTTATGCTCTAAGTTCTGGTCCTAGGGTTTTTCAATTGGAAAAATCATTGAACACCATAGATCAGGGTTCGTTGTCTGTAACTCAGTTCTATAACCTGTTTAAGTCTCTTTGGGATGAGTATGTTACATACAGACCTCTTTTCAAATGTATTTGTGGTGCTCTCACTCGCTGTACTTGTAATCTATATGATGCTATGGCCACTGCTCAACAATCTGACTCTGTGATGAAATTTTTAGTTGGATTAAATGATTCCTACTCTTCTCTTCGAAGCCATGTCCTATTATCAACACCATTACCCTCATTATCTACTGTCTACTCACTTCTTCTTCAAGAAGAAAGCCAAAGATCCTTAACCAACACAACCAAAACACTTGAACCTGTTGCCATGGCTGCAAAAACAAATCCTCAACCATACAGACCATACAAGCCACCATTCTCAAAAGATTCCAAGCCTTTTCCCAAACCTAAATGTTCTCATTGTGGCTACACTGGTCACACAGCTGATAGATGCTTTCAAATCATTGGCTACCCTGCTAATTGGCTAGGCCCTAGGGGACCTAGAAAAATACCCTCTGCCAATGCTGTCACTACAACTTCTCCTACCCAAACCACTGATACTAACATTTTTGATGCACATTCCATGACTGATGGTTTGTTTAGTGAATTCTTAGCTTTTAAAAAGGCTCAGGAAGCAAGACAGGGATCTCTCACCTCTGGCAATCCTAACCCTGTCATTGCATCTGCATTCACTGAGCACCAAGGTATGTCTTCTTTCTTTTGTATGGCATCATCTAATTTGTCTGCAACATCATGGATTCTTGATACTGGTGCCACAGATCATATGATCTGTGATAGTTCTTTCTTTACTCATGATATCAAATCTATTTGTATCAAAATCAATTTGCCTACTGGTTCTTATGCCACTGCCACTCATATGGGAAAGATACAGTTATCTGATAACATAATGCTATATAATGCTTTACATGTTCCATCTTTCAAGTTCAACTTGATTTCTGTTTCAAAACTAGTGGCAACTATGAATTGTGGCATCAAATTTATCTCTTCTAACTGTATCATACAGGATTTGACCAGCAGCAAAATGATTGGTTTTGCTGAACTTAAAGATGGCCTCTATCATCTTTCTGTTCATAATTGTCATGTATCTTCTGTATCTCCAAACCATCATGTATATGCTGCTGAAAATGTAACTTCTACTTCTTTACCTGTAAAAGAACATGCCTTGTGGCATCACAGACTTGGTCACTTGTCTTACTCCAAATTGAATAAACTTGATCTTTGCAAGTCTACTATTAAAAGTGTTGAGAATATGCCTTGTGATATTTGTCATTTCTCTAGACAAAAGAAACTTCCCTTTCAATCCATTACTTCTATTAGTTCATCACCTTTTGAACTCATTCACTGTGATATTTGGGGACCATTTTTTGTTGCATCTCACTCAGGGCATAAATTTTTTCTCACCATTGTTGATGATTATAGTCGAGTTACATGGATATACCCTTTGCTGCATAAATCAGACACCAAAACCCATCTGTCAAACTCTTATAATCTTGTTTTAACTCAGTTTAATACAAAAATTAAAGTTTTAAGGTCTGACAATGGTTCTGAGTTTTTACTTTCTGATTTTTATGCATCAAATGGTATAATACATCAAACTAGCTGTGTTGAAACACCTCAACAAAATGGTAGAGTTGAGAGAAAGCATCAACATCTTTTGCAAGTTGCTAGAGCTTTACTATTCCATGCTTCTCTACCTTTGACTTTTTGGATTGATTACATATTAGCTGCCACTCACATCATCAATAGAGTTCCATCTGTGATTTTGAATAATAAATCTCCTTATGAATTACTTTACAATAAACCTCCATCTTATGATCATCTAAAGGTAATAGGATGTTTATGCTATGCATCATCTTTACATGCTCATAGATCTAAATTTGACCCAAGGGCATCTAAATGCATCCTCATTGGTTATCCACTTGGTTATAAAGGGTATAAACTTTATAATCTGGACACCAAGAGAACATTAATTTCCAGAAATGTGGTCTTCTATGAGAATGTCTTCCCTTTTGATGCTAAGCCTACAAATAATTCTCTCATATTTCCTGAACCATCTCCATTCCCCTATGATCATCAACCCACAACAAATATACCTACTAACCAAACTCCAACACCTTTGCATACTCCTTCTAACACTGTTATCCCACAACAACCTCTTCAGATAACCCAACCACCTATCACCAATTCTAACCAACAACTACCTGGCCAGAATATATCTTCAAATACTTCCCCAGTCAGAAGAAAATCAAATAGACCTACAAAACCACCCTCTTATCTCAGTCTTTACCAACACAACTTACCTTTCAAATGCTGTTTTATCCTCTCAAGACAGTAGTCAGACCACTTCTGGAACATGTTTATATCCTATATCTGATTATCTGTCCACTTCACATCTTTCTCAAAATCATTATTCATTTATTGCATCTATCACTAGCCATACTGAACCTAAGACATATGCTCAAGCAATCAAAAATCCTTTATGGCAAGAGGCTATGAATAAGGAGATTAAAGCCCTAGAACAAACCAAAACATGGATCCTCACTGATTAACATTCAGATAAACACTGCATTGGTTGTAAATGGGTGTACAAAATAAAATACAAAGCTGATGGATCCATAGAAATATATAAAGCTAGGTTAGTTGCTAAGGGCTATACTCAGGAAGAAGGAATAGATTATTTTGACACCTTCTCTCCTGTTGCAAAAATCTCTACTGTAAGATTTCTGATTGCTTTAGCTGCTCTTAAAAACTGGCATTTGCATCAACTTGATGTTAACAATGCATTCCTGCATGGGGACTTAGATGAAGATGTGTATATGACTCCCCCTCCTGGATATTGCTCTGTTTCTGATAAAAGAGTGTGTAAACTTGTTAAAAGTCTATATGGCCTTAAACAAGCCTCTAGACAATGGTTTCAGAAACTCAACACATGTTTACTCACTTATGGATTCAAACAATCTGTTGCTGATTGTTCTTTATTTACTTTAAATGAACATTCTGATTTTATTGCATTACTGGTGTATGTTGATGACATTATCATTGCTGGCAATAACCTTTCTAAAATTATAGCCATCAAACAGCATCTAGACTCATGTTTTACTATTAAAGACCTGGGAATCCTTAAATATATTCTAGGATTGGAGTTTGCTCATTCTGATAAAGGTATAAACATGTGTCAAAGAAAATATGCTTTAGACATATTAGAGGATACTGGTTTCTTAGGCTGTAAACCATCTCATACACCAATGGATGCAACCCAAAAATTTCAAACTGCTACTGAATCTGATACTCTAGCTGATGCCACTGAATATAGAAGGTTAATAGGTAGGCTTCTATACTTAACAATATCCAGACCTGACATAGCATACAGTGTGCAAACTTTAAGTCAATTTGTTGCTAAACCCTCATCACATCACCTTTCAGCTGCACACAAGGTACTAAGGTATGTTAAAGGTACTATTGGTAAGGGCCTCTTTTTTTCCAGAAACTTCAATATTTCATTAAAAGCTTATTGTGATAGTGATTGGGCTAGCTGTTTAGATACTAGGAAAAGTGTTACAAGATACACTATATTTCTTGGTAACTCACTAATTTCCTGGAAATCTAAAAAGCAGTCCACAATCAGTAGATCTTCTGCTGAAGCACAATACAGATCATTGGCTTCCACTGCCTGTGAAATTCAATGGTTTCTGTATCTGTTTCAAGATTTCAATATCACTCATATAGGTCCTGTTTCCATCTTTTCAGATAGTAAGCCTGCATTAGCCATTGCATCTAACCCTGTCTTCCATGAGAGGACAAAACATATACAAATTGACTGCCATTTGATAAGGGAAAAGATAGCTCAGAAGCTCATAGCAGTTCATTACATCCCAACCAAGGAGCAGCCAGCTGATATTCTCACCAAAGCTCTGCCAAGGCCTCAGTTTGAGTACTTACAGTCCAAGCTTCACTTGCACAATGTGCATGCTTAGCTTGCGGGGGGATATTAGAGTTGTACCTTGTATTATTAGAGTTGTACTCTATTTTTATCTAATGTATTTTGTATTTGGTTAGATGTATTTTACATTTAGTTAGCATTTTACTGTTTGGTATAAATAGGAGACCAAACAACTCTTGTAACCTAATTTTCATTTTTCCATTCTAATTCCGCAGCTTTCATTCTTTTCTTCTCCCTTCCTTTTCTCTCTCGTTTTCCTTTTGTCTTCTTAATCTTTTCTCTACAAATCTATACACAAACAGTATTACACATGTTGTTTGAAAAAAAAAATTAAAACATAAAATCATAGGAAAAATACATATTGTCATATAAAAGTGTAAAAATAAAATTACCAAAGTCGATAATATTTCAAATTCCAAAAAATTTCTTTGTACACAAAATAGTTTTATTTACAATTTTTTCATCTTTATCTCAACACAGGATTTTCAAGTCTCTCCCACTTTTAACCGTAGATAATGCAACATAAAGTTGACCATGGCTAAATACAGGATCAAGCAAATACATCCGACGTTAGACAATGTCTACTTGACTCTTATTAATAGTCATTGCAAAACAAACCATAAGTAAAAATTGTCTTCGTTGAAATTGAAAGGCAATTTCACGTCAGAATGACTCAATAACATACGCAGAATAAGTATTTTGCTCTCATTATTCCTTCCTGATAGAACCATAGCCTCAACAATGCGATTTTCAAGTCGTGTGATGACTAACATGGTGGCAATACACAACCCATAAAACAAATAAAGATTATTTATTAAAGATATTAGTTCTTCTTTCTAATTAAAAAGTAAAAATATAAAATAATGGTAGATGATAAATTAGTTAAGATTTAAGAATGATAAATGCCAGTAAAATAAAATAATGGTCGAGTGATGACTCACTTGGTGCTATTACACAACCCAGAAGATTGATTCATGTTTCAAATCAATATTACAGAAATACCAACTTTCAATTTTAAGATGTGATTAGGATTCCAGAGAATGTTATTGCATTCAAAAAGTCAGTTGTGTACACTGAATGTTGATTTTCTGAATTGACAAACGTCTTGCAAATACTGTCAGAGCTCAAATAAACACGTTCTTTACCATGTATCATTGACATAATATAATCATTAACTGCTTCAACGATTTTATTCGTAGGTGCAAGTATAGCTCTCCCTTCAAAAAATGATGGATCATAAAAGTTGCTCAATAGTGAAGAATAAGTACTTTCAATAATAGCAGCTAAATGATCCTCTGCATCTTGAATTAGTAGGTCTTTAAGAATATCGATAAAAGTTTCTCCATCAACTTGAACACCAATAAGATTGTTACAATGTAGAAGAACATGAAAAGTTATTATTTGTCCATGTATAATTACATAAATATTTCATAATATTATTCATTTAAATACTATATTTATTATGTTGTGAATACATAACATTAATGGGTGTTATATCTAATTTCATTAAGACAGGGGTACATGTAGTACTTAATGATTATGCCATAATCACCCGATATAGTACAATAGTTGTTCTTTATCACAACATGTAATTGTACAAATTTATACATGTTAATTTGAATATAAATTGTGTAGTAATACATGTAAAATATTTTAATAGACGTGCATAACTTATAGGTGTGTATAACCAATGTAAAATAAGCAACTATACTTATTATAGATAACTGTACAATCAATTATGTTAATTGAACATAATTTAAACTATTTTTAAGCAACTATAATCAACTATATAACTTATAGATAACGTTAATTATTATAAATAAGCAACTATAATTATCACTATTTAAACTATTTTTAATTCTACGACTATTATCTATCCAAGTATAAAGAACATAATAAGTTATCAAAATACTCGTGTAAAACTTATTAAGTATTCATTTACAATATTTACATAATAATATAATTATTTATCAAAATTGAATATAATGTACCCATGTAATGTATATTATAACATAAATATATTGGTGTTGATATATATTAAACTAATACATGTTGTGAATATTTAATGTGACTTTATAATTTCCGGTTTTATTCTATAAGTATATTCTATTTAATAGTACTATCAGTACTTTTAAATTAGTTAATACACAGGAATTTATGGTTTAAACTACTATAGATATAATAGAATAATATATATTGTAGTATATTTGTGGTTTGTGAATATAAAAAAGACGGTTAAGGAGAATGAAAAAAACGAAACAAAAATCAAAATTTAGGCACGTAATAATTAGGTTCTCCTTAAGACGAAATTGCTCCGTAAAATACCAACGGTTAACAGCAAACGCCTCCAAGATACAACGACTTTCGACTTGTATATAGTGGTACTTCAAATATACAAGCCTTCGGCGAATACTATTATTGTTTGGAACTCTCAAGACTTAATGAAAAAATCAAAGAACACAATATGCTATATGATCTTTGAAAAGTAATGCAAGAGTTCTCTCATTGTCATGTTATTAATGATTTCAAGTATGTGGGTATTTATAGATGTAGAATAACGCCTCCAAGAGGTTTAAGTGTCAATAGACACCTTTTGGGACGTACACGAATGAGAATGAACGCATCTAGAGGCCAAAAGACACCTTCTAGTCACCAAAGGTTGTGACATTTCGGTTTTCACCGCCTGCTGCATGCCCGCGCGTTGCGGGCTCGTACGAGCTAATACGGACTCGGAATCAAGTTCTGTTTTTTCCTATTCGTCCCCAACGAGCCATTCTACAATTCTAGCATACATAATGCATGATTATGACTCGTTTAATTTGTCCAAACATTTATCAAAACATAATGTTTTACGAATCCAATAATTTGAGTTACTTAAACTCATTGCTTCAACTTTACATTTCCCACATATACAACTTAGAATTAATTTCTTATTCACCTTAAAATGGTTTTGAGAATTTTTTATGTCTTCCACTTACAAAAAATAGAACCGTAAATTGGTACAAAACTAATTTTTTCTTACAATCCCCCACATGAATGAATTAATGCATCTATGCAATACTTGAGAGTTCCGGCGAACCGTCATTGCATCAGGATAGATAGTTTGTGGCTTTGGATCTTCTTTAGCGAAATACTATCATATACACTAGCCGGTTAGTAGCGCGATGCTTTAAACTTACCGGTTGTTTGTGTGCACCAAGACAATAGTACTCACACAACAACAGCTCTAACAATTTCTTGTTCTCACGTTGTGTCCATTTCGGCCTTGGACCATATTTCGGTTTAGTAAGTGCTCGTTGAAGCGGACTATTTACTTCTCACTTACAAAGGTGATTCTTCTACAAAGAGTATCCGGCCTTACTCCACCCGTAGGTATAGGAATCATTAAAAGTCCTTGAATTACCCTCATCACTTAGGCAGATTTTAACACTTGACGGTTCTAGAAATGAGCGTAAAATTTTCAAGTGTTTCACTGAACTGTCAAAACTTAGTTTTTCCATTGAACCAAGGTTTCGGGATCTCCAATTCTCATGGTTGGGTTACTGCTAAGACCGTACGTTTGTTGTGGATTTTTATTAAACTCATTCCCCTAACCAGTTTGTACAATTTATCTCATTTCTTGCTTTATGTAAACGGATCCGTTAGGTTTATCTTTGACTTCTCATAGTCAACCGATATAACCCTCACACGAGATAATTTTCTTAATGAAATTAAGTCTCTGACGTTTATGTCTAGACTTACTATTGTACAAACTACTTTTGTACTCTTCCAATTGTTGATTGATAAATAATCATCTCCATGAGCACAATTTATTCCACCTAGGAATATCCTTTAGAAAATTTCTAAGTCATTAGCTTCTTCCACGCCTTTAGTCCAAATTTATAAACTCGAACATCATTGTGGATCTAGCTTTATGCTTAGATAAATTTCATGACACAACTCTACCCATCTAAAGTGAACACGTAGTCACTTTTTGTCTTAGGGTTTTTCCTGTCTAATACTCTATTCAGCATGATCCAAATTCATCGCTCGAGTTACTCGTGAACATCTTAGTTTGCTCGCGAAAATGCAACATTGGGATGAGTGCTATCCGACAAGTACCTCAAGCAATTATTCAACATACTTTTTTCCAAGAAACTAATTACTCTCGAATTATTAACTAAGTGTAGAGTCAATTATACATTCACTTTAGCTTGAGGTTTTATCGAACACATCGATCCTCTTCAACATACATTTGACATGATGAGATTGTGTCAAACAATTACTTTTGATCTATTACGTCGAAATTTCACAAACTTTAAATGTCAAAGTTTATCTTCTTGGTATTCATGAACACATCATGATTATATTCCAAGATCATCATATTGTCTACACAAGACATACAATCACAAAGAGTCGAAGAACCTTCATAGACTCATTTTGTCATTCAATGAGAAAACCATTCGTCAAATTGTTTCAACAAACTTTCCATGTCATTGATTAGGTATTTCTACCTTGGCTCAAACACCCACACATTTCAAGGTCTAAGTACCAATGCTTTTGCTCTTTTTATAACTCAAACGGAGTTTCGTATCTACCTTTGTGTGGTGCTTTCCATGCCCAAACATCCCCATATTTTAAGGTATAGGTACGAATGTTTTTGCTCTTTTTATAACTCAAACGGAGTTTCGTATCTACCTTCGTGTGGTGTTTGCAATATTGCCGAAATAATTGTTTCTCACATAAGCATTTAGATTAATAAGAAATTGTCACCTACTCAAGAGTGATTATTCCTTTTGACTATGTCATTGAATATCAACATCTTCATTGTGACTTAAAGCTACAAAAGCTTTGCAACAATACTTAGTGCATTCTTATTATATATTTACTACTCGAGTTCACTCAAACTCTTAAATCAAATTTACCGACGTGATTTATCTCGAGATGACGAGTCAATTAAGCAACCTTTTAATATGATGCTTTTGCCACTTTTCATTCTAACATGATTTTCATATTTGTTGTATGAATCAACTTAGATTCACCAACTTCTAGTGTTAAAACTCACAAGTACTAATTTATCATGCCATAAATTAGAACACTCAATAAATAAGACCAATTTATTTATCTTTTCATCAACCAATAGATTATAATTTTACAATAATTGTAAGATGACCTTTATTAAGGTCTACTTATGCTAAGAATACATCATATTTCGACATAACTTATTTGTCGATGATCATAAACTAATCTAAATCCGGCCTTACTCAATTAATGGTCCGAAAAACTAGATTCTTATGGATGTCTTGGGCATGAAGAACATCCACGATCTCCAATATTCATTCTTAGCACACTAACTCGTCATTTCCTTCAACACTTGAAGTCGAGCAATTTCAAAAATACTTCCTTCCATAGTAGAATTGTAGGATAATATTTATAAGCGCCTGTAACACCCCGTTTTATTTTAAAGAATTTGCCGAATTTATTTGATAAAAATCAGAGTATTTTTTTTTTAAATTCCAAGTTAAAACATTTGTCGAGAAACGGGCGCTACTTACTAACCACCACAAACAAATAAAAACACCAAATCATTCAATCGATAGAACCTACACATGCTCGAGCTATCAAAATGACAATCTTAATAATCATAGATTTTAAAACCATTCCCAAACGACTAGCATGAAAGCAAGGTTCAAACGAAATTCAACATAGTTCGAAAATGACGAAACAAATAATCCAAAGTGCAATAGCAAATAAATAAATATCAAGTTTATACGGAAGCATAGGTCAACACATAATGACCACCATCTCGCTCGTCCTACGCCACCGCCTCCAGCTCGTCTCAACCTAGAACAAAGGAAGAGAGAAGACAACAAGAAACTAATGGGGGTGAGCAACCAACTAGCTCACCATTATCGCACAGTTATCTCGTATAATTAATTTAAAAAGCAGTATCGCAGTAAACCAATATCAGTATCCGTATGCATAGAATTCATAGCCTAAACCCCTTACTCGGCCCTATCGCAAACCTCCTATGTACATACAACAACCTTCCGAATACAACGGCATGGTTGTAACTGAAAAATTTCCCCCACCCCGAACTACTCACGGATCATAGGAGTCCACCCCGAACTACTCACGGATCATGGATGTTTTCCAGGAGACAGTGGAGATGTTTTTCCCCCCCGAAACTCACACGGATTAGGGCGTCTCCTCCCGGATAAAACGGGCAGGTGACCTCTCACTGTTATGCATTCGTCAAAGGCACTATCGTTCGGAACACTTAGACTAGAGTTCTCATGCATACAATAATTTTCAAAAGAAACATTACACGAAATAATAAGTGCGATAAATATGGAATACATCATAAATGTACCCACCTGATAGCAGCAACAGTTCACAGTCACAAATCCCGAAATGAGGCGAGGTCAACACCTCTAGACACCTACATTATGTCAAGATCCTACAATCAATATCTTTCTTGACTTAAATCGGAAATCACAAGACAGACCTAGTCGAACTTTGTTTCGACTAAGTAGTTCGTGAAGTCCTGTGGATGTTGGAACACTAAGACTCGGCACTAAACTCGACCAAACCACATAAGGGAGTTCACATAAATCCATCCAAGGCTTGACCAAGTCAAACTCACATCAAAATGAAAAAGCAAGTCGATTCCCAATTTTCATATAAAAATCATGTTTCGAAAATAGCAATCATTAATCGCATGAAAAATAGATGGTCAAGCTACTCTACGACTTAGGCCCTGAAAATTTACACAAAATTACCTCTCCCAGAAACATGGAAAGCCACAAATTTTCAGCTTCAAACTCGAAGTACACTATTTTATAAAATTCGAACAAGATATCAACAAAATGGGAACATCAATTCATACTTGAACTTAATGAATGAATTAGAACTTGTAAATTTAACACAACCACATACAGCATGCTAAAGTTCATGTATAAAAATCTCAGCCCTGAATGTTGACTGCTACTATTTTTAAAAATTCATACGAGCATCAGCAGTTTATCAAATTTAAATCAAAACCGAATCAAAATGGACTCCAAAAATTCCCATCTTTCAAAACCATGATTCAAAACATAAAATAGGCATCTCAGTAAAATTTCAGAATTTTTCACGAAATAACCAATTTATAAAAATTCAAACAACGCTTCAGCAGATTAGATAAATAAATTATTAACCACATCAAATCAAGTCCAAAAATTCTAAACATTTAACACAACATATAAAACTCACAGAGGCCTGACATATTCGAATTTCAGCTCATTTGATTCACGAATGAACTTTGTATGCATTTAACACTATTCTGATCAGATTACTTTATAATTATTAAAAATAGCAACAGGCTTCTAAAAATCACAAAATTTTTACATAAGGCTGGTAATGAACAGAAAACATCACCCTCAAATTTTCAAATCGTTTCGAGCAGCGAGCTATTTTTAAAAATTCAAACACCAAAACAGCGATATATATGCTCGACAACTTATCAATTAATTCATAACATAAAATTTCTCGTCCGAGGCCTTTTCATAAGACCAAGGGCTCGACATTATTCCAATATCCACCGACTTACACGACTTTCGAAGTCTCGTTCGATTCTTTAGAAAATCGAAGAGGTCCCGAACATACGATAACACATAAAATCACGACGATTCAATCACGAGCAACCATAATCATATAACATCATAACACATATATTAAATTAACGAACACACTAGGCACAACCGATCATAATATTATTCACGTAATATTAAACACGGTGTCGAGAATCGATACCGAGCGAGAAAGGGTTCAAACGGCTCGACGGCGAACGGTGGCGAAAGAGCTCGACGGAGGCTCGCGTCTCGCCGGAAGAGGAAGGCGTTGCAGCGGCTGAGAGGGAAAAGGGTCGCTGCTGTTAGGTCGCCAGAGAAGGAGCTCGCCGGTGGTCGTGGACTGCTCACGGACAACGAACTCGTCGGAAGATTCAAGGAACAGAGCCGCCGGAGGTCACCTTGCGAGTTGCTGCTCGCCGGCGAGGAGAAGATGGCGATGATGGTGGCAGCAATGATGATGGACGAGTGTGAGGGTGAAAGAGTTCAGCGATGGGAAGGAGATGATGAAGGCTGAGCGATGAGGGCTGCTCGAACAGAAAAGAAAAACAAAATCGGCGAAAGAGAAGGGACGAAGAAGACGATCTCAGATTTTTTTTTTTCTCTCTTGACTTGCGCGATCGATTAAGAGCAAAAAGAATCAGAAAGGCTGCGTGGTTGTATTTGTGAGNTTTTTTTTGAACTGATGGGTCGGTTTTTGGAAAAGGGCCGAACCGGTTTTGGGGCCATTGGGCCAATTCGCGACATTAAGTTGGCTCACGGGCCGGTTTGCGAAAATAAATCGGCTCACGGGCTCGATTTCGTTCAAACGAAATATTCTCGAGCCCAAGAACGAATTCAAATGCACGATAAAAATAAACCGAACAATATATATGTTTTACATATATATATTTATACACATCATTCACATTTAATAATTTAATAAATCACAAAAAATCAATTAGACAATTAGACATTTAACATTTAGTCACATTTTGACAATAAATAATATCATGGCATTCAAGAAAAATAAATATAAATATTATCACCAAAATAATAATAACAATAATAATAACCATAAAAATAATAATAATATTCTCAAATAATCCACAAATAAACGGGGCACTACAGTCTACCCACCTAACAAAGGATTCCGTCCTCGGAATTCGAAAGAAAACAAAGATAACTAGAACACGAAAAAGTACAAAGGAGATCAAAAAGCGAAGTTCGGATATCTCCTCCTAATCTCGTCCTCCTTCTCCCAAGTCGCCTCAGACTCATCGTGTCGGCTCCACAGCACCTTCACCAAACTCACTGCCCGATTCCTCAGCTGATGGACCTTCTGGTCCAGTACGGCAACCGGCACCTCCTCATAGGTGAGGTCTCGCTCGACCTGCAGCTCGCCGAAGTCCACCACATGGTCGGGGTCATGTACATATCTACGCAGCATGAAGACATGAAACACATCATGCACCCCTGACAAGTCCGGTGGTAAAGCTAGCCGATACGCCAAGTTCCCGACTCGAGCTAGGATCTCGAAGGGTCCGATGTAGGGAGGCCGAAGCTTCCCCTTCTTCCCGAAGCGAATCACACCCTTCATGGGCGAGACCTTCAGAAAGACGTGATCACCAACAGCATACTCGTGCTCTTGCCGCTTCCAATCGGCATACACCTTCTGCCTCTCCTGGGCAGACCGGATATGCTTCCGGATCGCCTCAACAGCTTCCGAAGTCCTACGAATGAACTCCGGACCCATGATCTTCCTCTCTCCGACCTCATCCCAATACAAAGGTGCTCGGACCTTCCGTCCATACAAAGGTTCGTAAGAGGCCATCTTGATCGAGGAGTGGTAGCTGTTGTTATAAGACAATTCGACCAACGGGAGCGCAGTCTCCCAAGTCAGGCTTCGGTCCAAGACCATAGCCCTCCAAACACTAGATCGTCCGCTCCGACTGACCATCTGTCTGAGGGTGAAAGGCGGTACTGAACTCCAACCTCGTCCCCATGGCTCGGTGCAGAGTCTTCCAGAACTGGCTCGTGAACTTCGAGTTACGATCAGACACAATCTCCACGGGCACTCCATGAAGTTTGACGATCTCATCAACGAACAACTCGGCATACGCACTAGCCTTCATAGTCGTCCGGATGGGCAGAAAGTGGGCGGACTTCGTGAGTCAATCCACAATCACCCAAATAGAATCATGACCAGATCTCGATCTCAGTAAACCCACCAAGAAATCCATCGTCGCTCCCATTTCCACATGGGAATCTCAAGCGGCTGCTGCCTCCGGGTTTCTGGTGCTCAGCCTTCATTTGCTGACACACTAGACAACCACTCACGAAACGGGCCACATGCCTCTTCATACCTCGCCACCAAAACGACTTCCGGAGGTCCTGATACATCTTCGAGCTACCAGGATGGATGGTGTACGGAGCACTATGGGCTTCTCTCAATATCTCCTTTCGCAGTTCCCACACCTTCGGAACACATAATCTACCCTTGAAGACTAATGCCCCATCAGATGCGACTGCGAACCCTCCAACTCGACCAGCTTCTATCAACTCCTTCATACGGCATAGAAAACGATCATTCGGCTGCTCGGCGACAATTCTCTCACGAAGAGTCGGCCCCACAACCAAGGCGGTCAACACACCTCCGGCTGTCGAAGTCGACTCCACTGCCTCTAGCTGCAGTCACTCGAACTCCCGGACAAAGACATCCTGCCCGGTGAACAGACAAGACAACTAGCCATGACTCTTCCGACTCAACGCGTCGGCGACCACGTTAGCTTTCCCGGGATGGTAGCTAATCGTGCAATCGTAGTCCTTGACCAACTCGAGCCATCTCCTTTGGCGCATATTGAGCTCCTTTTGAGTAAAGATATACTTCAAGCTCTCATGATCGGTGAAAATCTCACACTTGCCTCCGTAGAGGTAGTGCCGCCAAATCTTCAAGGCGTGGACAACAGCAGCTAACTCAAGATCATGAGTGGGGTAGTTCTGCTCGTGAGGCTTCAGCTGCCTCGAAGCATAAGCTACAACCTTCCCTTGCTGCATTAGGACACATCCCAAACCCATCTTCGAAGCGTCACTATAGATGGTGAACACCAAAGTAGGATCGGGAATCGACAGGACGGGTGCAGTGGTAAGTCTCTTCTTCAACTCCTGGAAACTATCCTCGCACTCGGAACTCCACTCAAACCTCACGGTCTTCTTCGTAAGGTTGGTTAGGGGTCGGGCTATCTTTGAGAAGCCCTCGATGAACCTCCTGTAGTATCCTGCTAACCCCAGGAAGCTACGAACGTCGCTGGCACTTCTTGGTGTTTCCCACTTGCTCACAGCCTCGATCTTGCCGGGATCCACCTCAATGCCTCTAGCTGTCACAATGTGGCCAAGGAAGGCCACATGATCCAGCCAGAACTCACACTTCGAAAACTTCGCATACAGCTTCTCGCTGCGAAGAGTCTCCAGCACAATCCTCAGATGCTCCTTGTGCTGATCGATGTCCCGAGAATAGACCAGAATGTCGTCGATGAGATTTTATTGAAGGATCACGAGGTCGGCCTCTCGTACGAAATTGGCAATTGCGATATACTTACAGATTCTTACACGAATTCCTTACAAGTCTAGAGAGAGAAAATGTAGAGAGAGTTTTGACAGTTGGGATTCAACAACCCAAAAATAAATGAGGGGGTAGCTATTTATAGTATTCTTTAATGCGGCACTGTTCAGGTACTGTTCACTGGTCTTGTCGTACAGTAGTTCGGCGAGACGGGCCGGCGTTTCTCTGACTGATTGGGAGTGATTTCTGGATCTTCCAATCATTACCTGCTGCACATTTAATGTGGGTGTGGACTGCATTTAATGCGGGCATGCTCCTGGGTCGGTCTAGATGTTATAGACCTGCTGATTAGTCCGGGGTGTCCCATCGGCAATCATTAGTTGACAAGTGGCCATATTTTATTGTTTTGTGAGTCCTTAACCCCTTCGGGGGCCGACCTGGTGTGATCCCGAGCCGGACTATAATAGCTCGCCTTCCGCCGTCCGTGGTCCTTTATCGATCTCGGCATTAAGTCAGGTCGGCCTCGCGGCTGGGATGTCAGGGTGCTGACCTCGAGAATGGACAAGGTGCCGACCTCGAGACCAGCCCTGGCCGCCATCCCCTTTGACTTTGACTTCTACTCAGATCGGCTCCTACGAACAATCTTGGTGACCGGCTTCTTCGGTTCGGTCGGCCACCACCCAACTCTCGGTCTCGCAGACCGGTATCCTCATACGAGCCAGACTCGGATATTAACACCTTCGATGTGAGCTGTACCGGCCGTCGAACGGTTATCCCCGTAGCTATAGAACGTACCCGTTGGGTAATCTCCTTTTGGGATCCGTAAGACCTGGGCATGGGCCTTGGCGGGTGAACCCTGCTGTAAGACCAAGGCAAGGTCTTGGCCGACGAGGGTAGTTTACTCCTACTGGGGGATTGATAGAAGCCCAAGGGGCATTCGATATTTTACCCAGCAGTAGTCTATGCGTAGGTGTGCACATGAGTCTGATCTTATGATGATATTATGATGAGAGATTGGGATATTTAATTGTTTCATGTACATGCGGTGATCATATTGAATTATATTATGTTTATCATTTATTGCATAGTAGTGAGCACACCGTTTTCCATATGTGCTCATTTCCACCTGAAATTAACATTTCAGGTTGAGCAGGGCATGCATGACGACGAGAAGGGGCGAGTGGTAGTCGGTCTTTATGACCCGATTATTTAATTATTGCTTCCGCTATTTTATGAACTGATTTTATGAACTTATGATATTATGAATGCTAAGATTTCATGACTTTTGAAATAATGCCGGGGAGATTCCCCGTGAATCTTGTGATGAATTTTTGAAAAACCCGGTTTGGGTAAAAGATGATTTATGATTTTATGAATCCCATTTTTGGGAGTTGATTAATGCCAAGAAATGATGATTGATGTTGAATTTAAGTGAGTAACACCACAAGTGCTTTGAAATGAATTTTGAAAATTTAACTGATTTTTCTGAAAAGCCATGGATTTTCGTTAAATCAAAGTGGGGCGTTACATCATTGTTGAAAAGTTGTTTCCTTTGTGGAATGACTGCAAGAGTTATCTCATGGATAAACTCAAAGAGATGAAACTTAAAATTGAAAAGTTGTCTCTTTTGTGGTTCGACTTCAAGAGTTATCTCATGGATAAAAGCAAAGAGATGAAACTTGAGGATTTCATAGTTCGTCTTCAGATAGAAGAAGATAATCAAAAATTTGAAGCTTTGGTCAAATGGAGCGAGATAGAGGCTAAAGCAAACTTGAACGAGCCGAGCTCGTGTAAGAAGCATAAAAACGCTTTTCATGGCAAATCAAGATGAAGAGTTAAGAAATCCAAGGGTTGCGATTACGTTGGTAATACACCCGGGTACCTTGTTGAAGGTAACTAACTTCTAAATAGGGGTAAAAGAATAGTGCGAAGTGTCGAGGACAAGTTAACACTTGTCAGAGCTCGATCTTTCCGTCGTGGTTCGAGTACATATTTGATTAAAATTCCACGTTTATAGCGGATAAGAACAAGAACCACTTGACCCATAGGCGCTATAGTGCCCCGTTTATTTGTGGATTATTTGAGAATATTATTATTATTATTATTGTTATTATTATTGTTATTATTATTTTGGTGATAATATTTATATTTATTTTTCTTGAATGCCATGATATATTTATTGCCAAAATGTGACTAAATGCTAAATGTCTAATTGTCTAATTGATTTTTTGTGATTTATTAAATTATTAAATGTGAATGATGTGTATAAATATATATATGTAAAACATATATATTGTTCGGTTTATTTTTATCGTGTGTTTGAATTCGTTATTGGGCCCGAGAATATTTCGTTTGAACCGAAATCGAGCCCGTGAGCCGATTTATTTTCGCAAACCGGCCCGTGTGCCAACTTAATGTCGCGAATTGGCCCAATGGCCCAAAAACCGGTTCGGCCCTTTGCCAAAAACCGACCCATCAGTTTCAAAAAAAAAATAAAAAAATCCGGCCCAACCCTTTTGGCCCAAGCAGACCCGGCTGACCCTAACCCTTTTTCCCCAAACCCGGTTTTTCCTAGACTGTGCGTGAGTTTGTGTGTGGGAATTGTCTTGGGCAGCAAGACTTTTTTTTTAAAAAAACCTAATGTATTATGTATATATCTTCCCTCACGGTTTTTGTTCTCTCACAAATACAACCACGCAGCCTTTCTGATTCTTTTTGCTCTTAATCGATCGCGCAAGTCAAGAGAGAAAAAAAAATCTGAGATCGTCTTCTTCGTCCTTTCTCTCTCGCCGATTTTGTTTTTCTTTTCTGTTCGAGCAGCCCTCATCGCTCAGCCTCCATCATCTCCTTCCCATCGCTTAACTCTTTCACCCTCACGCTCGTCCATCATCATCGCTGCCACCATCATCGCCATCTTCTCCTCGCCGGCGAGCAGCAACTCGCAAGGTGACCTCCGGCTGTTCTGTTCCTTGAATCTTCCGGCGAGTTCGTTGTCCGTGAGCAGTCCACGACCACCGGCGAGCTCCTTCTCCGGCGACCTAACAGCAGCGACCCTTTTCCCTCTCAGCCGCTGCAACGCCTTCCTCTTCCGGCGAGACGCGAGCCTCCGTCGAGCTCTTTCGCCACCGTTCACCGTCGAGCCGTTTGAACCCTTTCTCGCTCGGTATCGATTCTCGACTCCGTGTTTAATATTACGTGAATAATATTATGATCGGTTGTGCCTAGTGTGTTCGTTAATTTAATATATGTGTTATGATGTTATATGATTATGGTTGCTCGTGATTGAATCGTCGTGATTTTATGTGTTATCGTATGTTCGGGACCTCTTTGATTTTCTAAAGAATCGAACGAGACCTTGAAAGTCGTGTAAGTCGGTGGATATTAGAACAATGTCGAGCCCTTGTTCTTATGAAAAGGCCTCGGACGAGAAATTTTATGTTATGAATTAATTGATAAGTTGTCGAGCATATATATCACTGTTTTGTGTTTGAATTTTTAAAAATAGCTCGCTGCTCGGAGGGTGATGTTTTCTGTTCATTACCAGCCTTATGTAAAAATTTCGTGATTTTTAGAAGACTGTTGCTATTTTTAATAATTATAATGTAATCTGATTAGAATAGTGTTAAATGCATAAAAAATTCATTCGTGAATCAAATGAGCTGAAATTCGTATATGTCAGGCCTCTGTGACTTGTATATGTTGTGTTAAATTTTTAGAATTTTTGGACTTGATTTGATGTGGTTAATAATTTATTTATCGAATCTTCTGAAGCGTTGTTTGAATTTTTATAAATTAGTTATTTTGTGAAAAATTCTGAAATTTTACTGAGATGCCTATTTTATGTGTTGAATCATGTTTCTGAAAGATGGGAATTTTTGGAGTCCATTTTGATTCGGTTTTGATTTGAATTTGATAAACTACTGATGCTCGTATGAATTTTTAAAAATAGTAGCAGTCAACATTCAGGGCTGAGATTTTTATACATGAACTTTAGCATGCTGTATGTGGTTGTGTTAAATTTACAAGTTCTAATTCGTTCATTAAGTTCAAGTATGAATTGATGTTCCTATTTTGTTGATATCTTGTTTGAATTTTATAAAATAGTGTATTTCGAGTTTGAAGCTGAAAATTTGTGGTTTTACATGTTTCTGGGAGAGGTAATTTTGTGTAAATTTTCAGGGCCTAAGTCGTAGAGTAGCTTGACCATCTATTTTTCATGCGATTAATGATTGCTATTTTCGAAACATGATTTTTATATGAAAATTGGGAATCGACTTGCTTTTTCGTTTTGATGTGAGTTTGACTTGGTCAATCCTTGGATGGATTTATGTGAACTCCCTTATGTGGTTTGGTCGAGTTTAGTGCCGAGTCTTAGTGTTTCAACATCCACAGGACTTCACGAACTACTTAGTCGAAACAAAGTTCGACTAGATCTGTCTTGTGATTTCCGATTTAAGTCAAGATAGATATTGATTGTAGGATCTTGACATAATGTAGGTGTCTAGAGGTGTTGACCTCGCCTCATTTCGGGATTTGTGACTGTGAACTGTTGCTGCTATCAGGTGGGTACATTTATGATATATTCCATATTTATCGCACTTATTATTTCGTGTAACGTTTCTTTTGAAAATTATTGTATGCATGAGAACTCTAGTCTAAGTGTCTTGAACGATAGTGCCTTTGACGAATGCATAACAGTGAGAGGTCACTTGCCCGTTTTATCCGGGAGGTGGTGACGCCTTGATCCGTGTGAGTTTCGGGGGGAAAAAACATCTCCACTGTCTCCTGGAAAACATCCATGATTCGTGAGTAGTTCGGGGTGGGGGAAATTTTCCAGTTACAGCCATGCCGTTGTATTCGGAAGGTTGTTGTATGTACATAGGAGGTTTGCGATAGGGCCGAGTAAGGGGTTTAGGCTATGAATTCTATGCATACGGATACTGATATTGGTTTACTGCGATACTGCTTTTTAAAATAATTATAAAAGATAACTGTGTGATAATGGTGAGCTAGTTGGTTGCTCACCCCCATTATTTTCTTGTTGTCTTCTCTCTTCCTTTGTTCTAGGTTGAGACGAGCTGGAGGCGGTGGCGTAGGACGAGCGAGATGGTGGTCATTATGTGTTGAAAACCTATGCTTCCGTATAAACTTGATATTTATTTATTTGCTATTGCACTTTAGATTATTTGTTTTGTCATTTTCGAACTATGTTGAATTTCGTTTGAACCTTGCTTTCATGCTAGTCGTTTGGGAATGGTTTTGAAATCTATGATTATTAAGATTGTTATTTTGATAGCTCGAGCATGTGTAGGTTCTATCGATTGAATGATTTGATGTTTTTATTTGTTGGTGGTGGTTAGTAAGTAGCGCCCGTTTTTCGACAAATGTTTTAACTTGGAATTTAAAAAAAAAAAATACTCTGATTTTTATCAAATAAATTCGGCAAATTCTTTAAAATAAAACGGGGTGTTACAGTTTGGTATCAGAGCCAGTCTTGCTTTTCTGTAGACTGGTTCATTTGTGATTAAGTGTTTAATGACCAATGACCACTCGCTTCGTCGCGCCGCGCCAGCTCAAGGTATGAATTTATGGTTTTGTTTAATTTATCTGGGGCTTAGGAATCTATCCACCTTGAAATGTTTTGAACTCTAGTGTTGCATGGCGAACTCTAGATTTCCTATAATTATTTTAAATTTTGTTTTGGTGTTAAAATTTTCCGGCTTGTTCAATGTAGAACAATGGCCACTCGTAATCGCAATGCTCGCAACCGTCAGCAAACCCCGCCTCCATCTCCACCTCGCCAGCAGGCCCCTCCAGCCATGGATTTTCCCCGACTCATTGTCCAGTTTCAGGGCATGCATGCGCCCACTTTCTCGGGGAGTGAGGCCCCCACTGCTGTGCTTGAGTGGATGAAGGAGCTTGATAAGATCTTCGCTGTGCTCCCTCTTCCCGATAGACAGCGAGTAGCCCTCGCCGCCTTCCAGATGAAGGCAGATGCTTCCGACTGGTGGGTCGACCACTGGGCTCGGAGGCCAGAGGCTGAGCTCAATGCCCTCACCTAGGAGCAGATGAAGGCAATGGTTCGTAGCAAGTTCCTTCCCCAGAGTTTTTGGGATCGCATGGAGCACGAGTTCTACCATCTTCAGCAAGGCAGTACCAGCGTGGACGACTACATCCGCACTTTCACCCGAATGTGCCTCTTTACTGGTGATTCTGTGAACACCGACGAGAAGAAAGCCAATAAGTTTCTGAAAGGGCTGAATCCAAGAATCCGTGAGCTAGTTGGGAGTCACGGACTGTTGTCTTATGCCGACACAGTCAGTCGGGCTCAGAGAGTGGAGAGTTTTCTCCTTCCGGCAGATCCTGTTCCTTCTTCTTATCATGCTGATAAGAACAGGTACCCTCTTCCTCGTATTGAGGATCTCTTCGACCAGCTGAGGGGAGCCAGCATCTTCTCGAAGATTGATTTGAGGTCTGGCTATCATCAGTTGAAGATCCGGGAGTCGGACATCTCTAAGACCGCGTTCCGTACCCGATATGGCCACTACGAGTTTGTGGTAATGCCGTTCGGACAGTTCGCAAAGGCCCTCGCCAGCCAGACAGCCAGGGCGAACACCGTGGTGCCCACAGAAAATCCTGGTAACACCCTGCTCCATACCCCTGAAAAGGATGCCGGGGGGCAGAAGAACCCGACGAAATCCAAAACCAAGGCTCAATCTCCGAACCGCGAGGCCCAGAATCGCCGTGACAGAAGCACCAGACCGGCTCCTACCGAGCAGACGGGGGAGAGCCGCCCAGAGCAAAGCATCCAGGTCGTCCGCCACTCTGTTCACCAACGCTTAGGTGACAAGAGCCAAGTCAACCGTGACCTCCGGGAGGTGATCAGGCGAGGCAAAGCTATAGGGCACGACACTGAGGAAGTCGCGGCCCTCAAACACAGAATCGCCGAACTGGAAGGCCGGCACCCCTCTGGGAGTGAGCTGTCGCTCCCAGCCTATCCACGGCCTTGCACACAACCCACTCCCTGAGTCTTGGACAACGCATCACCTCTTTCCCCCGACATCCTACAGGAAGCCGTCCCGAAGAAGATTAAAGTACCCCAGCTCGGCCTCTATGATGGGAGCTTGAACCCTGATTCCCACATCGGCCTCTACACTTCGTGGATGGACCTGTATGGCGCCTCTGACGCTCTACGCTGTCGCATGTTCTCCCTGACGCTGGGGCTAAAGGCACAGAGGTGGTATCACTCCCTTTACCCCCATTTCATCTCCACGTGGGCGCAGCTCAGGTCGGCATTTCGATCGCACTTTATCGGGTCTCAGTTTAACCTCGCCCCCAAAGAATCCATCTCCAATATCGTTCAGGGCGAGACCGAGAGTCTGAAGGACTACATAGCTCGGTTCAACGACCGGGTCCAGAACATGGAGCGATGCCACCCCGACGCCCTGCTGATCACTGCCCAGGGCGGCCTGAGGCCAAAGACGTTATTTAGATGGTCCCTGTGTCAGAACAAGCCGGCCACCTACCAGGAGTTCCTCCCCCGTGCTCAGGATTACATAATGGCGGAGGAGTCCTCGTCCATCCCGACGTTTGATACCGCGCCGGCGCCAGCAAAAGCGAAGGCGAAGGAAGAAAAATTGCGGAAGCCAAGCAAATCGTTCGCCGAAATTCGTGCTCAGCAAAGACAAAGAGCTGAGGAACTGAAGAAAAGCTACCAGAGCGTCTTCTCGGTGGGGGCCGCTGCAGTTTATGAGGAAATCAAGGCGAAGGGGTTACTACCGGACCCCAAGCCGATGTTCACCGACAAGGACAAGGTGGATAAGACCCGCTACTGCACCTACCATAAGGCGCACGGGCACAATACCGACCAGTGCCGAAATCTCATCTCGGCGCTTCTCAAACTAATCGACGATCCCCAACTCCGGAGGTTCACCCACTCCAGAGAGAAGAATAAGAAGGGAGGCCGCTTTGAGGGAGGCCCAGACAGTGATGAGGATGCCGACGTGAATCCTCGAAGGAAGAAGCCACAACAGGGTGGGCCCCATAAAATCATGACTTTCTGCCCCACCCACCAAGACGAGGCCGGCACCTCTAGGGGCAGGAAGAGAGATCGGTCCCCACGCACCGGGGCCGACCCGGCCGACTACCCAACCCGGCGCATCAACACGAGCCGGGGCGAGTCCCTCCTCTCTAGGAGGCAAACCAAGGCCTACGCCCGGCAGGCCTAGCATGCCAGGCAGAGGGTGATGCACGCCGACCACCGGCCGGCGTCGGAGCCGACCCCAAACAAAATCTCCTTCACCGATGAAGACGCCTTCCTGTTTGATCACCCCCATTCTGACGCCCTGGTGATCACGGCGCCGATCATGGCAATAAAAATCCACCGTATCATGGTCGATACCGGGGCCTATGCGAGCATTCTTTACTATGACACCTTCAAGAAGATGGGGATCGACAGGAAGGAGGTGCAGCCCTGCCGCGAGTGGATCCAGGGTTTCAATGGGCAAACCGTCGCCCCCGTCGGCCAAGTCACGCTGCCGATCCGGTTCGGGGAAAAGGGGCAGCCCACGAAGACAATTCTGGAAACCTTCAAGATCGTGGACTGCCCAAGCGAGTATAACGCCATCCTGGGGAGGACGGCCCTCTACAAACTGAAGGCCGCCGTCTCCATATTTCACTACTCCATCAAGTTCCCCACCTCAGATGGAGAGGGGACCCACCGTGGGGATCAGAGAGAAGCGCGGGAATGCATTCTAACCATCCCACGCACAGAGGTAAATACGGCAGACCTTCTGGTCGACGCTGAGGTGACAGACATTGGGTCGGTGCACAATGGTCTTAGGGGCAACCGCATGCTGGGAAACCAGACAGGTTCGCACCCATTGACCTCGCCGAGTGCCGACCCCGCCAACATGGAACCCGAAATGGGGGCAGGTAGCCTGACCCCCGATGCCGGGCTGGTTGACCCCAACCAGGGAAGCGATCGCATGCTGGAAAACCAGATAGGCCCGCTCCCCCCGATTGACGAAAATGCCGGCCAGACCGAAGGTGGCACCGAGGCCGACCTCGACCTGGACAGAGGGAGAAGAACCGGTAAGGGGCCGGTCACAGAGAAAGACGAGCGCGACCCCCGAACCCAATATGAGGAGAAACGGGGGACGAAGAGGGCCGAGCCTATGGACGAGGTTGAAGTCATCTTCATTGATGAAGAGACTTGTCAGAAACAGCTCCGGATTGGGAGCAGATTGCCGAGACCTCTGAAGGCCGAGCTGACCAAGTTCCTCCGAGAAAACGCAGACGTCTTTGCGTGGACCCATGAAGACATGGTTGGCATTGACCCTCGGGTTGCCTGCCACCGGCTGCAGGTCGACACCACGGTCAAGCCGGTCGTGCAAAAGCCTAGGAAGCTCGTCCCGGACCAACAACAGGCCTTAGAAGAAGAAGTGATCAAGCTCAGGGACAACGAGTATATCCGCGAAGTTCGGTACCCGACCTGGGTAGCCAACCCGGTACTTGTGAAGAAGAGCAGTGGGGCGTGGCGCTTGTGCATCGATTTCTCTGACCTGAACAAGGCATGCCCCAAAGACAGTTACCCCGTTCCCCACATCGACTACATGGTCGACGCGACCTCGGGGCATGAGCTGATGAGTTTTATGGACGCGTACTCTGGCTACAATCAGATTCTCATGCACCCGGACGATGAAGAACACACCTCCTTCTACTTGGCACGTGGCCTCTACTGCTACACCATGATGCCGTTTGGACTGAAGAACGCCGGGGCCACCTACCAGCGTCTAGTCAACAAAATGTTTGCTAGTTTGATAGGTGTAAGCATGGAAGTGTATGTAGACGATATGCTAGTTAAGTCTGTGTACGCGTCCGACCATGTAAACGATCTTAATAAAATGTTTTCTATTTTGCGTGATTATTCGATGAAGTTAAACCTGAAAAAATGTACTTTTGGCGTCGGTTCGGGAAAATTCTTGGGATACATAGTCAGTCAGCGCGGCATCGACGCAAACCCCGAGAAGATCAAGGCGGTAAAAGACCTTCGACCGCCGACATCAATCAAAGGAGTTCAAAGTCTGACTGGCAAACTTGCGGTCCTGAGCAGGTTCATCTCGAAGTCCACCGACCGCTGCAGGCCTTTCTTCGACGCCATCAAGAAAAATCACAAGTTCGAGTGGACACCGGCCTGCCAAAAAGCGTTAGAGGCTATCAAGGAGACCCTTAGCCAAGCTCCGACGATGTAGAAGCCCCGCCCAGGTGAAATGCTCTACCTACACCTGGGGATTTTCGAGGTGGCTGTAAGTGCCGCCCTAATCCAGGAGGAGGACTCAGGCCAATTCCCGATCTATTACGTGAGCAAGGCCCTCAATGATACCGAGCTGAGGTACCCTCCGATGGAGAAACTTGCCTTTTCCTAGGTGACCGCGGCGCGAAAACTGAGACCATAATTCTTGGAGTATTCGATCACCGTCCTCACAGCCTACCCGCTAAGGCAGATCCTGCACTGGCCCGATACTTCAGGCCAGATGGTCAAATGGGCGGTGGAGCTAGGGCAATACGACATCCATTACCGACCCCGAACAGCAATGAAGGGGCAGGTATTATCGGACTTCATAGCCGAGTTCACATCGGGAGTCGAGGAAACGAAAGGCGAGGAACCTTGGGTGATGTACGTAGACGGGTCCTCCACCGCCGGACGAGCAGGCCGGGGGGGGGGGGGGGGNGGGGGGGGGGGGGGGGGTCGTGCTCGTGGATCCCCAAAATAGGCTCTTCTGCCATTTGATCCAGTACCTCTTCCCGGCAACCAACAATGAGGCCCAATACGAGTCATTGCTATCCGGACTCTCCTTGGCCGAAGCCATGAGTTTGACCGATCTCACCATATATTCTGACTCGATGTTGATGGTTAAACAAATTTCCTGGGAATTCGAAGTCAAAGAACCAAGGCTGGTTCCCTACTTGGGACTAGTAAAGAAAAAGTTAGCCAAATTCCGGACCCGAATAGAGCACATTCTCTGGACGGAGAACGTGCAGGCCGAGGCCTTGGCCCGTCTCGCTTCAAGCGCCGGGGTGGAAAGCGTCGAGTATGTACAAGTCGCCCACAAGGAACAACCTTCTGTGCTCGGCACCTCCATCCTAAGTGCCGGTCATACTTCCGAAGATAAGGAGCCGAGCTGGATGGTCCTGATCCGGTCGTATCTCGTGACCGATGCGTTGCCGTCTGACCCAAAAGAGGCCAGACAGCTCCGTACCCGGGCAGCTCGGTTTACGATCGTGGCCGGTGAACTGTTCAAGAGGGGATACTCGGCACCCCTGCTCAAATGCATAGACGAGAAAAGCACCGAGTACATTCTCAAGGAAATCCACGAGGGCGTGTGCGGAAATCACTCCGGCGGATACGCCCTCGCTCACAAAGTCCTCAGGCAGGGATACTACTGGCCTAGCCTAAAAAAGGACGCACTGGACATGGCCCGAAGGTGTACAAAATTCCAGACCTTCGCGCCAAACATTATCCAACCATCCCAGCCACTGAAGTCAATATTCAGCCCATGGTCGTTCGCGAAATGGGGCGTCGACCTGATCGGCCCTTTACCCACCAGAAAGGGCAGAGTGAAGTACGTCGTTGTCCCAGTGGATTACTTCACGAAATGGGCAGAAGCCGAGCCGCTCGCTACCATCACCGAGCAGAAAATGATCGACTTCCTATGAAAGTCCATCATATGTCGCTTCGGGGTGGCGAACTCAATAATCACTGACAACGGAAGACAGTTCGAGGGGAAAAAGCTGGAGGCATTTTGCGAAGAGCACGGCATCAAACATTTCTTCTCGACACCTTATCATCCCCAATCCAACGGCCAGGTCGAAGCTGTGAACAAAATACTCAAACAAGGGCTCAAGGTTCGGCTCGAAGCCGCGAAAGGGGCCTGGCCAGAGAAACTCCCAAACGTACTATGGTCGTATCGCACCACAACCAGGTCATCCACAGGAGAGACGCCGTTCTCCCTGGCATATGGGACCGAAGCGATGGTACCTGTCGAACTCGGCGCCCCAACCTTCTGGGTAACTCACTTCGAAGAAGAATCCAACTCCGAGTCGCTGAGAGCGAAACTCGACCTGATAGACGAGCACCGGTCGCAAGCCGAGCTCAGAAACGCAGCATACAAGAGGCGAAGTGAGAGATACATCAATTCCCAAGTCAAGTCTCGCTCCTATCAGGTCGGCGATTTGGTGTTAAAAAAGGGTAACGGGGCCTGATCCCGGACCAATAAAGCCGAAGTGGGAAGGGCCCTACAAGATCAGCGAGGTCCTTCCCCACGGGGCCTACCGTCTCGAACACCAGGATGGCACTCCCCACCAATACCCCTGGAATTCGGCATTTTTGAAAAAGTTCTACTAGTAGGTCTAGGACAGTTGTATTTTCATTTTGTAATTTTACCTTGTAAAGATGTATGTTTTTTATTTGTTTGCGTTTGTCTTTAACAAGTATAGATCGAGTCGAAGCGGCGTAATTAACGTAAGGAACGAAGTGTTTGCTAGGATCAGTATGATGACCTAGTCGGCACTAGCTGGGCTCAACTAGGAATCCCAGTCAGGCCAATAATACCACCGAGTCCGAACACGAGACCGGTCCGGTAAGCTGCCACATAATTATGTGCAGGTGGGGTCAGTACAATGGCCAGGCCAGCACGAGCCGGGCTCGGCAAGGTAGCCCGGTAAGGCCACAGTCGCCAATGTAAGCAATGAACGACATGCTCGAACGCGAAGCTCGACATGGCCAAACCGTCGCCCGATCCTATGGATGGATCGGACGGATAATGCCCAAGTAAATAAAAAGTGCCGAGCCCAATCTTGAGGCTCAGCCAAGTAAATAAAAGGTGCCGAGCCCAATCTCGAGGCTCGGCCAAATAAATAAAAGTGTCGAGCCCAATCTCGAGGCTCGGCCAAATAAACAAAAAGTAAGAAGTGCCGAGCCCAACCACGGGGCCCGACCGTCAAAATATCAAGCGCTCAACTCGGCACTCAAGCCGTACTTCGAATAATTAGAAAAATTGCAAAACACACATGCGCGAAAACATAAAAACGTCAGTCATTCATGTAAAAATAACATCCATTAAAAAGAACATCTGTTTAAAGACCACAGGCGGTCGCAAAATGGCTCGCAGGCCAGAAATAAACTACTGCCCGGGAGAATGATCGGAGGTCAGGTCCACCACAGCTGTGTCCGAAGGTTCCGCCTCCACCTTGGCATCCTTGACGGCCTCCCCGCCAACGCCCTAGTCGGCCATGTTCTCACCCTCGGCCGCCCCCGAGGTACCGGCCTCATGATCGTTCGCTCCCCGCAATATCCAGGAGGGTCGGCCTCATCGGCGAAGTCTCTGCTCGGCAGCAGGAAGGATGTGTAGTCGGAGAGGACCTCGCCCGGCTTCAGGCGCATCTCGTCTGGAGGCGTCGCACCGAAGTTGGCGAAGCCGACGATCTCGTCCTCAGCCCAGCCTCTCCGGCGACGAACCAGCGCGGCCTCCTCCTCATTGACCTCGCAGACCAACCCTTCGAACTCGGCCTCCAACCCATGCTTGGAGATCTTCGCCCGCATTATTTTGCAAAAATCCTCCAAGGTGAGGAGGCCGGAGTCGATTCCCTGGAAGAGCCAGAAGAGGTTATAGCCGACCCCGGAGTCCATGTTGGCCATTATGTCCTTGCTGAACAACTCCTGGATCTCCGGGTACGTCGGCAGGCGGAGCGGGATGCGAGGGCGGCCGTCCTCCGAAATCTCCACGGCGGCGCGCGCCTCAAGCTCAGTAGTATGAGCCTCGAGCTGCCTCTGGAGGCTAACGACGTGGGCCTGGAGCTTATCGAGCTCGGCCACATGCCGGTCCACCTCCTCGGTCATCGCCTTGGCGTGCTGTTCCCCCAGCTCGAACACCCTGGCAGCCCAGGCCACCTTCTCATTTTTAAGTTCCTCGGTCATCCTAGCCGCCGACCGGGAAGCCTCCACTTCCCTCTCCCTGGCTTTCGCCGCCTCGGCCTCTGCCAACACGAGGCGGTTCTCCAGCTCCGAGGTCCGCTTCACCTGGGTGTTCAGAGAGGCGATCTTTCCACGGCAAAGCTCGTGGTCGGCCTCCAGCTTTCGGTGGTCGGCCAGGGTCTTCTGTGACCGGTCGGCAGCCTGAACGAGCTCGACCAGAGCCCGGGAAATTGTCCCCGCCGCATGTTGGATGAGCGAGGGGGTTGAGAGTTGAGAAACGTCGGCCTGGGCGGTCGGCGTCCAGGCAACGAGAGGGAGCCGAGCTGCCCGCACCACCTCCTCGGGCACCCCGAACTCGTTGGGGACGGAGACCCCGTCAGCGGCCCGAAGGTCGAAGAACCAATCGTCCGGAAAGCCGGGGAGGGCCTTGGCCACTCGAGCCCTCCGCTCGGCATCGATGGGGACGAAGGAGTTTGCCTTATCCTGGTGGACATAGGCCGTCTTCTCCTTACCCGGGGCCGAACTCTCCGCCTCGACACCCTTCTTCTTCTTGGCGGCGGCCTGATTCTCGGTGCCGCCGCCCTGGGCATCGTCGTCGGTTGAGACCGGCTCCTCCCTGGCCCGCCGCCTCGTCATGCGCGGGTAGTAAAGTTAGTAAAGTTTTTTAATGAGCGCGCGGACCTTGGCGGGCTGCAGGGTCTGCCCCAGGTGCCGCCGCAACGGTCACATCGGCAGCCCCGGGCGCCGGATCCTTGTTGAGCGCCGCCCTCTTCTTCGCCAAATTCAGATGCCCCGACATAGCGGCTTTGGTCCTAGCCTTTAGTGGGTTAGGGTACTTGCGTCGGTACTTGTTCGCAGCCTTCGCGGACTCAAACCCTTTCGAGCGAAGGATGGGATAGTAAACTGCGGATAAACAACGGTCAGAAACAAGACGGAAACTGTCGACAATAAATCGATGGGGTAATACGGTACCTGGCTGAAACGACTTGTCGATGATCACCGGGCTGAGGTTGTTGTCCAGCAGACTTTTCTCTTTCGTAAGCGTCGAATAGTGCTGTAACGCCCCACTTTTATTTGTCGAAATTCAGAATAAATTTTTCAAAATTTATTTCAAAACACTTGAGGCGCTACTCTTTTTCAAACACAATTTCAACAATATCACATATGCAATTCCCAACGAGTTCAATAACCATAAATTGTCAACACCCAAACCGGGTTCAAAAATGACATCAACTCCCAAAACTGGGTTCATCAATCCATCAATACTAGGGAGTACACTCCCTATCGATAATCCAGTATTCAACATAAGTCAGGAATGCATAATTCATAATAAACAATTTAATGCAGCGGAAATAAACGATAACATGACCACCACTCGCCTCCCTCTGTCGTGCCCGCAATTACTAACCTGCATCAATGAAGAGCAGGTGGGGATGAGCACAATAGGAAATCGAGGTGCTCACCGCTATGCAATAATTAATATTAAATTTCATAAAATAAGGAAGGTATGGTCGCAGTATGAACACAAATCAATTAATATCCCATCTCCTTCCCAGAGTCAACTCTCATGTGCACACCTATACCAATAGACCACTGCTGATACACGTATCGAAAACCCCCGCGGGCCTTACATTCGATGCCCAGACAGTAGGAGTAAATCCATTTCTCTTTAACTTAAACATGTGAAAATTCAAAATCCCAGTCCATAATCATTCTCATAACAGCTCACCAACTTAAGACAAGACATCCGGCTTAACAAGGCGTTAATAAAACACAAGCACCCTTCTTCCACTTATCAGACGCTTAAACCACATGCCAAGGCCTTATGAACTGATTTAAAATTCTAACAGCATGCTAACATGTAAAGAAAATTCAGCCACACATCATCTCACCTCACAAGGCTCAGCAATATGCAAATACACACGAGTCTCAATCAAGCACATAAAACAACAACTTAAACTCAAGGAGGATCTTCAACAATCACCGGGCAGCCACACGGCCAAAGAAATCAATACCAACATGCGTCCATTTCACTTTCTTTTCTTATGCTCAAAATAATAAATTTTAAGGGCCTTTTGAATTGAATTTAAAACTCTGAAACTAGGCATTTTTAACATGATAATCCAATCAACACGCCTCAGCAAACAGAGCAACAAGGTAAATAGACTTAGGCCAAAGATCATGCCACAAACACCTCAATTCTCTATAAATTATAACAAGCCTTTAGCATGCTATCTGAACTTGAATAAAATCTCTTGAAAAGCATTCATTAACAGCATTTAATCATGTTATCAAGCTCAGCAAACTAAATACATACTAAGAAATTTAACAAACACTCACAATATCCAACAATTCACACAAGACACCATGTATAACACAACTTGTAAGGTCCGGATTTCACAAAGAAAACAGGATTTGGCGAAAATCACCTCTCGTCGGGAGACTATACACAACAAAAGAGGGACCGTGGATGGAGGCCTCGGCCACGGCTCGCCTTGGGTGAACACCCCTTGCTCCCGGTGGTCTCAGCCGCTGATGCGTGGCCTCGACGGCTGCCGCTACTCTCGTACGGGGTCCGAAAGGGCTTCCGCTGCTGTTCGGGCCCTAGCCGAAGGCCGACGGAGAGCCGCGCTATGCTCGAAGGTCGCCTGGCTGAGAACGGGGCTTGCTGCTAGCCTTGCACGACTGTTGTGAAAAGAAAAATCGGACAGGGGCTGCTCAACGTTGGTGCTCGCCGATGTGAATTGACGGACGACAGCTGCAAATTACGGACGATGGAAAGAAATTTGTCGCTGCAACCCGCCGGTCGGGAAGGCTCGAAGTCGCCGGGAAAACGTTTGTTCTCGAAACCTGCTCAGTCGCAGCGATGTGGGTCGGAATGAGTGGCCTTCGGCGAGTCTGCTCACGGACAGAGGTTCGATTCGAATTTTGGTGCTCGCACACGGTTGGGCTTCTTGGCGTCAGATGGCCGGAGGCCATAACTCAGAGGTCGCGGCCCGAAATCGAGGTTCGTTGTCGGGCGGCATGGTTGCCTTGAAATTGCAGCTTCGATCGTGAAATTCGAGTCCCGAGGTCGCGATTCATGCCGCTAAGTCGTTGGACAAGTGCTCTCGCCGGAAAAATGACGTCAATTTTGGAGTCGGGCAAGTTGTTTTTCCGATCTGCTCTCAAGGGGAAAAACGTGAGTGAAGACCGAAGGAGAGAGGGCTGAGATTTAATAGATGTGAGGGCATGAGACTTGCCAACGGGCGAGCGAATTCTCCAAAAAAATCGCAACAGATTCGACGATAAGGGAGAAAGAGAAGACCTCTAGGCACACGTTGGGAAAAAGAAAAATTTACGCTGCTGGTTTTCATTCCAATGGGCCAAATTAATAAAGAGAAAAGGGTTGGATATTCAACTCATATTGGGCCTATGAACCCACAAAGAGAATGGACCAGAGTACTTGCCTCCAATCGGGCCGAAAAAAAATAAATCAACTTGACCCCAACCTTAAACTTCCAAGCTTGATTTAAAATCACCAAAATGGGTCGAATCGGATCGAGAACGAATAAAAATGGATAAAAGTTCGTTCTACGCGATTAAACCGAAAATCGTGAAAAAATTTAAAAATTCTAAACAAATGCATCCTAATGATTATAATTCATAAAAATAATTAGACACATTTTAATTACATAATAATATATAAACATATATTAGCCACGTAACAATTTTACATCAAACAGAACAAATAAGACGAGTAATTAATATCACAACCGGCAAATAAATAATAATATAAAATTCTAAAAATTCTAATAAACGAACGGGGCGTTACAAGTGCCACCTTTCCGGATTGAGTCTCAATAAGGTTTCGACTCGGGTGGCAAGAGAGGAGCTGGGTGCCGGGCTCGCGCTGCGGACTGAAAACGTAAATTATGACCTGTTAGAACAAAAAAGAGAAATCAGTAGATGGCGGCAAAGGAAAAAGAAGCAAGCTTACTGGCATGAGAAATGAAGTGTGTAGGTGGGTGCTGGGCCGCGTCCTGGGTCCTCCACTCGCCGCCGACCCAGAACCATTTCGGCATATAGCCGTGAAGAGTCTCCGACAGCTTAGCCACCAACGTCTTATCGACGCCCGGGAACACCGAGCTGTAGTAATTGCCGGTGTCACCCGAGCGCTGGAAAGAGAACAGGGCTTTGACTTCATCACCCGTAGGGTCGGGCCAACCTTGGCGGCGGAACAGGACGATCAGGCTCACGAGCCGAGCAAACACCGTTGGCACATATTGGCTGATGCCGATCTCGAGCTCGCTGAGTATTGTTCAACGCGCCGGGCAGGGGAAAACGGAGACCCAACTGTATGCTATGACGGTAGACCCCGATACAGCCCCGCGGTGGGCAATGAATCCGCTCCCCGAGATAGGGCGCAAAGATCCGAACTCCGGGGCCAAAGTTATATTTCCCCCGCAACTGAGCCAAGTCGACATCGTCCAAGACCGACTCCGTTGCCCAAGCAACCACATCACTCGGGGTCGCCCAGACCCGCTCAGGCCGACGCCAAAACCCTGGAGGAGCAACCGTCACGGCCTCGAGGGCGGCATCAGTAGCCACGTCTCCCAACCCCATGGGGACGCGTTCTCGGCCCCCAGTATCACCCCGGAGTGTCCCGTCCACCAGATCTTGGGCGACGTCGGACTCGGAGTTCAGAAAATCGATGTCGACGGAGTCCGCGTCGGCGGCGGCCGCTCCATCCAGGTCGGCACCCTCGTCCCCACGCAACAAAGTCGGAGGAGAACGAGACTCATCAGCGCCGTCACCGCCAGAGGAGGTCGCGGTCGTCAGTCGATCCGGCCGGACCATGGAGATCGGAATCGCCGCAAAAATAGTGTCCGCGACTGGAGAAGGCAGTTGAATCAAGTTCTCGATCTTGACCGCCCTGTCACCAGAGGAGTTACCGTCCTCACCCGAAAAGTCGACGACGGCGGTAGATTTCAGAGGAGAAGACATCACAACAGAAAACGAGAAAGAAAAACAAAAAAGAAGCCGAGCAAGAATTACCGGAAGGTTGCCGAAGACGGTCGCCGGAAAGTCCTTGAGACAGGGTTAGAGTTCACACAGCTTTGGGGCGCTCGAAGATTCAGGATGCAAAGGTTGGAAAAGTTGTAAAAATCCATTGGAAGGGATATATATAAGGCCGTGCGACCAATTAGACGGAGACACGTGTGATGGATTTCGAAATTCGAAATTCAAAAAAGAACCGAAGCGTCTGGAGGAAGCCAACCGTCACGTCCTTTCGAAATGCTTGGTTGTCCGACTGCCACGTGTCGCCCTCGTGTGGTCGCAATTAACGCGTCTCTTCGGGCGTCGTTTATATGCAAGTGTAGTGGAGATGCCGACCCTAGAAAGGACTGGGTACGAGTCCGATGAGCCCGGCTCGGATTCAACTGATAAGAGAAGACCTCGGGAGAGGCATGGCAGGCCTCACCCGAGCTCGGGGGCCTATATGTTAATATCCGAGTTCGGCTCCTATGAGGATACCGGTCTACGAGACCGAGAGTCGGGTGGTGGCCGGCCGAACCGAAGAAGCTGGTCACCAAGATTGTTCGTAGGAGCCGATCTGTGTAGAAGTCAAAGTCAAAGGGGATGGCGGCCAGGGCTGGTCTCGAGGTCGGCACCTTGTCCATTCTCGAGGTCAGCACCTGAGATCCCAGCCGCGAGGCCGACCTGACTCAATGCCGAGATCGATAAAGGACCACGGACGACGGAAGGCGAGCTATTATAGTCCGGCTCGGGATCACACCTGGTCGGCCCCCGAAGGGGTTAAGGACTCACAAAACAATAAAATATGGCCAGTTGTCAACTAATGATTGTCGATGGGACACTCCAGACTAATCAGCAGGTCTATAACATCTAGACCGGCCCAGGAGCATGCCCGCATTAAATGCAGTCCTTACCCACATTAAATGTGCGGCAGGTAATGATTGGAAGATCCAAAAATCACTCCAATCAGTCAGAGAAACGCCGGCCCGTCCCGCCGAACTACTGTACGACAAGACCAGTGAACAGTACCTGAACAGTGCCGCATTAAAGAATACTATAAATAGCAACCCCCTCATTTATTTTTGGGTTGTTGAATCCCAACTGTCAAAACTCTCTCTACATTTTCTCTCTCTAGACTTGTAAGGAATTCGTGTAAGAATCTGGTATATCGCAAGTGCCGACTTTGTACGAGAGGCCGACCTCGTGATCCTTTAATAAAATCATAATTAAACCGCGTCTTCTTGTCTTTTTCCCGTTATCTTCTCATTATTTACTTTTTCAACCGTTGACCGGAAACGCCCGTCAACAGAAGGCTACATGATTCACATTCATACATTGATTATACGCAAGTAAGCAAACAATTTATTGCATAGACGATTTTTAAATAAAACCCACCTGGTTCAGCAGAATGGAAATACCACCGGTCTGCTGTGTAGGTTGCGAGGTCAACTCGTCAAGCACCTACATTTAGTCAAGAATACTTCATAAGTATTTTATCTTGACCCTTAGAAAGACATCACGAATAATCATACTTAGCCGAACATTTTCGACTAAGCCGTTCGTGAAGTTCTTTGGAAGTTGGAACACTAGGTTTTAAAAACTAGACTCGGGATTTTATTGTAATAATCTCTAAAATTGACTCGATACGAAAAACGAGGTCAAACGGGTCAACAGAAGTCAAGAGGTTCGGAAAAATCAGAAAACGGGTCAAACAAGGTCAAATGGCCGGGTTTGGGCTCGGGCCGGCTTGGTTGGGCTGCTGCCGGGTGGTCTGGCACGGGGCTGGGTC
>BKCP01008959.1:670508-771173 GCA_008636005.1 Striga asiatica | reverse complement strand
GTGCGCGGGCTTGGCGCGGACCTGGTGCATTTTTAGGGCCAAATGACTTAGAAAATATTTCTAAGTGTCCGGTTTGACCCGGGTTTGACTTTGGCTCGGTTTGGTCAACAGGTCAAGATAAAAAAGATCCTTGGACCGATTTTAACCGAACTTTCGAACGACTTAATTAAATTAAATCGAACGGGACATTATAATGTGATGGCTTGAACGAGCTAAATAATTATTAACCCGAATTAATAATAATACCAAGTAATCACATAAATTTCAATTAATCACATAAAATCCAATAATCGGACGGCTTAGATTCGAACTATGCGATTAAACCGAAATCGCCGAATGACGAACGTTTTACATCAAAACGATCGAGTACTTCCACATAAGATTTAAGTCGACATCGCGACCAATAAAATAAATATAAACTTATAAATAAAATCCGATAAATAGAATTATCCAAGAAATTTTATCAACCGAATGGGGCGTTACAATCTATCCACCTTACAAAGAATTTCGTCCTCGGAATTCGAAAATAAAACTAAAAAGCAATAAAATACAAAGGGAACTCAGAACTCAAAGTTCGGATATCGCTTCCTAAGCTCGGCCTCCTTTTCCCAAGTCGCTTCTGACTCGTCATGCCGGCTCCAAAGCACCTTCACCAGACTCACTGCCCGGTTCCTCAACTGATGGACCTTCTAGTCCAAAATGGCTATCGGTACCTCCTCGTAGGTAAGGTCTCGCTCGACCTGCAGTTCGCCAAAGTCCACCACGTGATCGGGGTCATGCACGTATCTCCGCAACATCGAGACATGAAATACGTCATGCACTCCTGACAAGCTCGGTGGTAAAGCCAGCCGATAAGCCAAATTCCCGACTCGGGCAAGGATCTCGAATGGCCCGATATAGCAAGGTCGAAGTTTCCCCTTCTTCCCGAAGCGAACTACCCCTCTCATGGGCGAGACCTTCAGAAAGACATGATCTCCAATGACATACTCGTGCTCCTGTCTGTTCCGATCGGCGTAGACTTTCTGCCTCTCCTGGGCAGACCGGATATGCTTCCGGATAGCATCAATTGTCTTCGAAACTCTAAGAATGAACTCCGGACCCATAATCTTCCTCTCCCCAACCTCATCCCAGTACAAGGGCGTTCGGACTTTCCGTCCGTACAGAGCCTCGAACGGGGCCATCTTAATCGAGGAGTGGTAGCTGTTGCTATAGGTCAGCTCGACCAAAGGCAAGGCACTCTCCCAAGTTAGGCTCCGGTCCAAGACCACAGCCCTCAAGATATCCTCCAAGTACTGGATCGTCCGCTCCGACTGACCATCTGTCTGAGGATGAAAAGTTGTACTGAATTCCAGCCTCGTCCCTATGGCTCGGTGCAGAGTCTTCCAGAGCTGGCCAGTGAATTTCGCATCTCGATCAGAAACGATCTCCACGGGCACCCCATGAAGCTTAACAATCTCGACAACGAACAACTCGGCATACGCACTAGCCTTCATAGTCGTCCGGACGGGTAGAAAGTGGGCGGACTTCGTGAGTCGATCCACGATCACCCATATCGAGTCTTGACCGGACCTCGATCTCGGCAAACCCACTAAAAATCCATGGTGATGCACTCCCACTTCCACACGGGAATCTCGAGTGGCTGCAACAATCCTCTCGGTTTCTGGTGCTCAGCCTTCACTTGATGACACACCAGGCACACATTCACGAACCTCACCACTTGTCTCTTCATGCCTCTCCACCAAAACGACTTCCTCAAGTCCTGATACATCTTCGAGCTACCCGGATGGATGGTGTACGGAGCACTATGAGCTTTCTTCAAGATCTCCCTTCGCAGTTCCCACACTTTCGAAACACATAATCTACCCTCGAAGACCAAGGCTCCATCAGATGCGACTGCGAATCCACCAACTCTACCGGCTTCCGACAACTCTCTCATCCGGCATAGAAAACGGTCCTTCGGCTGCTCGGCGACAATCCTCTCACGAAGAGTTGGTCCTACAACCAAGGCGGCCAACATACCCCCGGCTGTCAGAGTCGACTCCACTGCCTCTAGCTGAAGACGCTCGAACTCCCGAAGAAGAACATATTGCCCGGTGAATAAGCAAGACAGCTGACCATAAGTCCCCCGACTAAGGGCATCGGCGACTACGTTAGCTTTCCCGGGATGGTAGCTAATCGTGCAGTCGTAGTCCTTGACCAACTCTAACCATCGGCGCTGCCGCATGTTCAACTCCTTCTGAGTGAAAATGTACTTCAGGCTCTTGTGATCCGTGAAAATCTCACACTTCCCTCCGTAAAGGTAGTGCCTCCAGATCTTCAAGGCGTGGACCACAACGGCCAGCTCTAAGTCGTGCGTGGGGTAATTCTGCTCATGAGGCTTCAACTGCCTCGACGCGTACGCCACGACTTTCCATTGCTGCATCAACACGCAGCCTAAACCCATCTTCGAAGCGTCACTGTAGATCGTGAACTCCAAGGTCGGATCGGGAATAGATAACACTGGAGCGGTAGTGAGTCTCCTCTTCAACTCCTGGAAGCTCTCCTCGCACTTCTGACTCCAATCAAACCTCACGGCCTTCTTCGTAAGGTTGGTTAGTGGCTGGGCTATCTTCGAGAAGCCCTCAATGAACCTTCGGTAGTATCATGCTAACCCCAGAAAACTACGAACATCAGCGGCACTTCTTGGCGTATCCCACTTGCTCACTGCCTCAATCTTGCCAGGATCCACCTCAATGCCTCGAGCGGTCACAATGTGGCCTAGGAATGCCACACGATCTAGCCAGAATTCGCACTTCGAGAACTTAGCATACAATTTCTCGCGGCGGAGAGCCTCCAGCACAATCCTCAGATGCTCCTTGTGTTGGTCGATGTCTCGAGAATAAACCAGGATGTCGTCGATGAATACGATAACAAACTGGTCTAGGAAGGGATGAAAGACCCTATTCATAAGGTCCATAAATACGGCTGGAGTGTTGCTGAGTCCGAACGGCATCACCACAAACTCGTAGTGGCCATAACGAGTTCGGAAAGCAGTCTTAGAAACATCCGACTGTCGGATCTTCAGCTGATGATAGCCAGACCGTAAATCGATCTTCGAGAAGACGCTGGCTCCTCTCAGCTGGTCGAAGAGGTCTTCAATTCGAGGAAGGGGGTATTTGTTCTTGACGGTAAGAGCATTCAACTCCCGATAGTCAATACACATGCGCATCGATCCGTCTTTCTTCTTCACGAATAGGAAGGGCGCTCCCCACGCAGAAACACTTGGTCGAATGGAACCGAGGTTGAGCAGTTCTTGGATGTGGGCCTTGAGCTCTTGAAGCTCCTTCGGCGCCATACGGTACGGGGCCTTAGACACGGGACCAGCTCCCGGTATTAGATCAATGGTGAACTCCACCTGGCGGTCGGGCGGTCCTCCGGGCAACTCATCGGGGAAAATGTCGAGATACTCGCAAACGATAGAGACTCTCTCCGGGGACCTCTCAGAAATGTCCTCGGATACCATAGACACAAGGTAGCCTTGATAGCTACCCTTGGAAAGGCTCTTCCTAGCTTGCATGGAAGAGATGACTCGAGGCACAGTCCTCGACTTCACCCCATAGAAAATAACATGCTGAGCGGAATCGGGGAAGAGAGTGACTTCGCGCTCCTGGCACCGGATGTCGGCTCGATAGAGAGTGAGCCAGTCCATGCCCAAGATCACATTGAAGTCCCGCATTTCAATAACATAGGTGTCGGCCTCTATAACTCGCCCACCAATGCTAACTCGAAGACTAGGAACCATAGAATCAGAAATAATAACTTTTCCCGAGGCCAGACTAACATCGAGAGGATCACAATGGCGCACATTACTAATGGATAAAGCCTCCAAACATCGAGAAGAGATAACGGAGTGGGTGGCCCCAGTGTCACATAAAGCATAAACAGACACGTTCGAAATAGAAAGCATTCCAGACATAGTACCTGCATTGTGGGACACCTCGTCATGAGCGATGGTATAGACACGGGCATGGCCCCCAGTCCTCTGCTGGTGTGGTGGGGGCTGTCTGGGCTGCTGCTGACGTGGAGGTGGAAGCTGCTGTTGGTGCTGCTGAGGCTGCTGCTAGTAGGGCTGCTGTTTCTTGGGTTTGGGGCACACATTGAAGAAGTGTCCGGGGCTCTGACAGTTGTAACAGACTCTCTGCGGGTGCCAACACTCACCCGGGTGGAAGCGGCCGCAATTCTGGCATCTCGGATGTTAGCCCTGGTTGGCTGGGCGCTCATTAGGTCGGTTGGGGCCTCCACGTTTCCCTTTTCGAGGGTCGCGGCGGTGATCAGCCTTTCGCTTGTTCGGATTCGAGTTGGGCGGAACAGTAGTAACTGGCTGGATTGCAGGGGCATGAACATAGGAGGGAACAGGGGTGGGCTGAGGTTGGCGGCTTTCAAGCTGAAGTGCACGGATGACCATCTCATCATATGGCAACACTCCGTGACTAGTGAGGATCCAGCAGACGTCCGGGCGAAGACCATCCCGGAACTTTATAGATTTCATGAACTCGGTGTCCACCAACTGTGGGGCAAATCCGCTCAGACGGACAAACTCTCGTTTGTACTCCCCGACTGTCCGAGCCTCTTGCTTAAGGTTCCAGAATTCGTGTTGCATCTGCATAATGTACTCCTGAGGATAATACTTCTCCAGAATTACGTCCTTCATGCGGTCCCAAGTCAAGACGGCCAATTCCGCTGCTCTCAGCCTCCAATGACTCGACCACCAAGTGGCCGCATCGCCATCCATCTGAAATCGTGCACAGGCAATCCTCTGATCGTCCGTACAGAATAGCAGGTCGAAGATCCTTTCTAACTTCCGGATCCATTCAGTGGTAGCTTTGGGACCTTCGACTCCCGTAAAAGTCGGTTGACCCAAACGCTGAAACTTCATCACAATTTCAGCATGGTCATTAGCCTGGTTAAGAACAGGCTGCTGGGGTGGGGGTGTCGGCTGACGCGGAGGAGTGGGTTGGCGGTTGCGAGTATTACGGGTATTGCGATTGACCATAGTTCTACATTGAATAAGCCAAACGGAGTTAGCACAATAATTATCAAACGAAATCTAGAGTTCGCCGTGAAACACAAGAGTTCAATCAAATTCAAAATAGGTGGATAAACTCCTAAGCCCCAATTCACATCATATCTTATCATATCATGATATCTCATAAATCGGTTAATTCACAATCAATTTGAAAGTCACTTATGAAACTCATACCTGGGTTGGCGAGGCACGACGGAAGCGAGTGGTCATAACTTACATATTTTCACAGAGTTCACATAATTCAAGTATACCAGTCTACAGAAACGCAGACTGGCTCTGATACCACACTGTAACGCCCCACTTTGATTTAGCGAAAATCCATGGCTTTTCAGAAAAATCAGTTAAAATTTCAAAATTCATTTCAAAGCACTTGTGGCGTTACTGACTTAAATTCAACATCAATCATCATTTCTTGGCATTAATCAACTCCCAAAAATGGGATTCATAAAATCATAAATCATCTTTTACCCAAACCGGGTTTTCCAAAAATTCATCGCAAGATTCAGGGGACATCTCCCCGACATTATTTCAAAAGTCATGAAATCTCAGCATTCATAATTTCATAAGTTCATAAAATCAGTTCATAAAATAGCGGAAGCAATAATAAAATAATCGGGTCATAAAGACCAACCACCACTCGACCCTTCTCGTCGTCATGTCTGCCCTGCTCAACCTGAAATGTTAATTTCAGGTGGGAATGAGCACATATGGAAAACGGTGTGCTCACTACTATGCAATAAATGATAAAACATAATATAATTCAGTATGATCACCGCATGTACATGAAACAATTAAATATCCCAATCTCCCATCATAATATCATCATAAGATCAGACTCATGTGCACACCTACGCATAGACTACTGCTGGGTAAAATATCGAATGCCCCTCGGGCTTCTATCGATCCCCTAGCCAGTAGGATTAAACTACCCTCGTCGGCCAAGACTTCGCCTTGGTCTTACAACAGGGTTCACCTGCCAAGGCCCATGCCCAGGTCTTATGGATCCCAAAAGGAGATTACCCAACGGGTACGTTCTATAGCTACGGGGATAACCATTCGACGGCCGGTATAGCTCACATCGAAGGCTACATGATTCACATTCATACATTCATCATACGCAAGTAAGCAAACAATTTATTGCATAGACGATTTTTAAATAAAACCCACCTGGTTCAGCAGAATGGAAATACCACCGGTCTGCTGTGTAGGTTGCGAGGTCAACTCGTCAAGCACCTACATTTAGTCAAGAATACTTCATAAGTATTTTATCTTGACCCTTAGAAAGACATCACGAATAATCATACTTAGCCGAACATTTTCGAGTAAGACGTTTGTAAAGTTCTGTGGAAGTTGAAACACTAGGTTTTAAAAACTAGACTCTGGATTTTATTGTAAAAATCTCTACAATTGACTCCATACGAAAAACGAGGTCAAACGGCTCAATAGGTTCGAAAAAATCAGAAAACGGGTCAAACAAGGTCAAACGGCCGGGTTTGGGCTCAGGCCGGCTTGGTTGGGCTGCTGGCGGGTGGTCNATTATATCTTAAACGTGGGGAGGTAAATCGAGTAATTATTATTGGAGTCTCAAATGTAATTTGGGCTAGGAAGAGGGAGTGCAATAATATAATGTTGGTGGCCCATTAATATTTATTAATTAATTAGAGGAGTGGGCTTGACCCACAGTTAGTCTAATTAATTAAGGAGCCCTTTTCCTAATCTCCTTAGGGTCCCTACTGTAGCTCTATATATACATCATTAAGCTCATGAGAAGGGAACATAGTTCACATCTCACGTGAAACACGTCTCTCTCTCTAGATCTCATTCGAGCTTTATCTTCTTCTTGTTGCTCCACTGGTACAAGTTGAAGAAGGGTGTATTGAGTAATACAGTAAAAGATCTGTAGGTAAACCGAGACGAAATATATTTTGACCTACAGAACTAACCGGAAGTCCGATTGAGATGTACAGTATACCCAGACGACCGTCTCGACGAGAGCTTTCCATCGCCGCTGACGTTGCCGGATTCCGACGCTGAACGCGCCCTCACGCGCCGCCGGAAGGAGCCTGACTGCAAAAACTCGTTTTGATCTGTTTGCATCCGTTTGATCCGATTTTGATCTGATCTTGTTCGTGCAACTAAAGACGTGATTTGCGGTCAATCAATTGCGGTCAACCGTTCATGGTCAGCCAGATCTACATAAATTTTAAGCCGTAAGTTCTCTACGTCAAACCTTTAGATCCGCTGCGCATAGGTTTACGTTTGCTATTGAATTCGTGATTTGTGTATAACGAGATCCTCACAGATCCCAACAAGTGGTATCAGAGCACTTGGTTAATTCGTTTTGTACAAAGTTCGAACTTTTACGGCTTTATTTGACAAGATGTGTTCAAACGCAGCCATATATTGGATTATATTTGCATAACTCGGTTTTGCAGGAAAATAGTTAATCCACTATTATGGCCGATATGTGTTTGATGAATGTTGTTGAATGTGATGTATGGTTTTAAATTTATTTTTAAATCCTCGGGTATGTCGAGGAATTTATGGATGAATGTTTGTAATAATTATTCGCCCGGGGGTTGACCAAATAGATTTAATTATTTGTTTAGAAAACATGTACATCCATTCGTTGGATCTAGGATCGAATTATGTAATTTTGTAAATTATATTTTTCGTGTTGTGATCGTGTGTTGATGACCGGGAGATCACAAGAGATCAACGAGCCTCGAAAGAAAGAAAAAAAAAACGGTGGCTTTTTCCGGTGAACTGGCAGGCGGCGACCGGTGGCCGGCGGCGGCGAACTGGTGGCGGCAGTTGGTGGTTCGTTTTTGCCTTGATGATCAAGCAGTACAAGATCAACTAGGATTCTACTGCTTAAAGGAGTTCCAGTTGAACAGGGAAAGAACTGTCACAGTTTCCTTGTTTAAGGAGACTCAATATTTAATGTCCATAATAATGGATTTATTTATTTATTTATTTAAATTTATTATGCCATTAAATTATTATTTATGCATGTTAATTAATTATGTTCTTGCATGGCATTAATTTAGTATTGCTAGATTAATTATGCATGTTAATTAATTATGTAATGCATAGAATTAATTTGGAATTGTGTCAATAAATTATGCATGTAATTAATTATTGCACTGGCATGGATTAATTTAGAATTGTATAAATTATTGAACATGTTAATTAATTATTGCATTGACATAGATTAATTTAGAATTGCATGAATTAATATGCATGTTAATTAATTATTGCATTAACATAGATTAATTTGGAATTGTATAAATAGTTAAAAATCCTCATTAAATTATACTAAGTTTGAGAAGGGATTTTAAATTAAAGTTAATTGTAAAATTCCTAAGGCCTCCATTTCTAATTTGTCGGTAAATCTATTAATTGCGGTTATGGGCTCCCCATCGGGTGACATTGCTAAAATTAATTGTAGGAAATTACCAGGACAAATTTCTAATATTAGACGGTTAGAGGAAATCTTATGAGAGCGTACGGGCTTCCCCTCGGATGACGTATAATCAAATTTGACGACCTTAGGACCGAGAAATGGGATTCACTTAGAATGCGATTAAATTTATTAACCCCCCTAGGGGTCCCTGAATTCTATTGCATGGCCAAATGGAGACCGACTATTAATTTCGTTCGTCATGAATTTGGTTTTGACTTATGAAAATTAATGGGCCTTAGAAAAGCCCTTCTCTTACAAATTGCGAGTTTGTAGGGCGACCCTCGTAGCATGCATTCTCACAAGGTGTAATAGATGTCGGTGGATTTAAGTTAATGTTGTTTGAGGATATCAATATTAACAGTTAAATTCAAAAGTGTTTAATCTGTAAAATTTATGTGCATGGTTCTCAGGATATTCATCATGTCGTTCAATCCGTTGTATGTCATTCTAAAAGAAAATCAGCTTACTGGTCCTAATTACATTGATTGGAAGAGGAACTTAGACATAGTGTTAACTGCTGAGGGTTATAAGTTTGCTATCACTGATGCTTGCCCGGCGGTGCCGGCGGGTGATGCTCCTGAGCAGGAGAAAGAGGAGTATGCTCGGTGGAAGAAGGCTGATGAGATGGCGAAGTGTTACATTCTGGCTTCTATGTCGAATGTTCTTCAACATCAGCATCAGTCTAAGGACACTGCAGCAGATATACTTCTCAATCTCAGGGATCTGTTCGGACATCAGTCTAGGGCTGCTAGACAAGAGGCTTTGAGTGCTCTGATGAGTACGCGCATGGCCAGGGCACACCCTCACGCTCTCAGGGTTATGGCGCAGCTCAATGAGCTTGAGGTTATGGGAGGTTATATTGACGGGGAAACCCAGGTTGATATTATGCTCCAATCTCTGCCAAAGAGCTTTGATCAGTTCCGGTCGAACTACAACATGCACAAGATGCATATGGCTCTTCCAGAACTGCTCGCAGAGCTACAATCGATGGAGGCCTTATTCACTCAAGCACCTCAGGTGCTAGTCGCCGAGCAGGCTAGACCTTCCAAGCCTCACAAGGGCAGGAAGAGAAAGAAGTCTGCAGGAAAGACGAAGGCACAAGATGCTCCGGTTTACCCACGACCGACTCCTCAGGCTGTGGCAAAGAAACTAAAAGGAAGATGCCACAAGTGCAATAAGTCAGGACACTGGAAGGTCGATTGCCCTCTCCTCAAGAAAGGTAACTCTCTCGTTAATGTCGTAAAAACATGTTTAGCGGTTGTATCTACCAGAACCTGGTGTGTAGATACTGGAGCCACTGATCATGTCTGCAATTCTTTGCAGGGGTTCCAGGAAACCAAGAGACTTAGGGAGGGAGAGATCACCGTCTACATGGGCAATGCTACGAAAGTGGCGGCTGTTGCAGTGGGAGACGTTACTTTATCGTTTGATAGTAGTAGTTTGGTTTTGAGAAATTGCCTTATGTTCCTAGCTTTAGAAAGAACCTTGTTTCAGTTTCTAAACTCGTTATGGATGGTTTTTCAGTTTCGTTTGATGACATGGTTATTATTCGTTTTGAAAATCGTTTCATATGTTGTGGTTCATTAGTTGGCAATTTATTTTTCTCAAACCGAACTCTCCCACAGTGCAACATAATGAATTGAATAATGTCATAACTACATCTAATAAGAGGAAGGAGTCTTCGCAGATGAATCAAGCATATCTGTGGCACCTTAGACTTGGGCACATCAACCTTAGGAGGATTCAAAAGTTAGTGGCCAGTGGACATCTCGGTCCATTGGAAGAGCACTATCCAACTTGCGAATCATGCCTGGAAGGTAAGATGGCCAAGAGGCCGTTTACGGCAAAGGGGTATAGGAGCCAAGAAGTGCTGGGATTGATTCATTCTGATTTGTGTGGTCCTATGTCGATCCAGGCTAGAGAAGGTTTCGAGTACTATGTGTCTTTCATAGATGATTACTCGAGATAAGGGTACGTTTATCTGTTGCACCGCAAGTCCGAATACTTTGAGAAATTCAAGGAGTATCGGGCAGTTGTGGAGAAGCTTCATGGTAAATGTATCAAGTCACTTCGTTCTGATCGAGGTGGCGAATACCTTTTTGGAGAGTTCAGGACATACTTATTGGAAGTTGGGATTGAATCCCAACTGACTGCACCCGGCACGCCCCAGCAGAATGGGGTTGCAGAGCGAAGAAATAGGACTCTTATGGAGATGGTTAGGTCTATGATGAGTTATTCGAGGTTACCAGATTCGTTCTGGGGTTTGGCATTGGAAAGACATCGTATATTCTGAACATGGTTCCATCGAAGTCAGTTGACACTACGCCTTATGAGATGTGGAAAGGGCGCAAGCCCAGTTTCTCACAGCTTCGAGTTTGGGGTAGTCCTGCACAGGTGTTAGTGCATGAACCTGGCAAGTTCGAGAAAACGTTCGGAAGCACGAGTTTTCGTAGGCTATCCCAAGGAAACAAAAGGTGGATTATTTTATAGTCCCGGGGATCAGAAGGTAATCGTTTCGACGAACGCTAGATTCTTGGAAGAAGACTATATTATGAATCATAATCCCGCGAGTAGATTAGTCTTAGAGGAGTTAAGGGGTGAAGTTGATGGTTCCCCACCGAGTGCGCAAGTAGATACATCACATAATACTGCAACACGGCACACTGAGAGTGTACCAGTGCAGACAGTGCCTCGTCGCAGTGGGAGGGTTTCTAATTTACCCGACCGATGGATAGGTCTTGGAGAGTCATCAGACTCAGTTCCAAGAGGCCTAGAATCGGACTCAAGAACTTACGATGAGGCACTCCAAGATAAAGATGCAGATTCATGGAAAGTTGCAATGAAAGCTGAAATGGGGTCAATGGACTCCAATCAGGTCTGGGATCTTGTAGAACCACCCGATGGGGTACGACCCATTGGATGTAAGTGGATCTATAAGAGAAAGAGAGGATTGGATGGGAAGGTGCAAACCTTTAAAGCTAGGCTTGTTGCGAAAGGTTATACCCAGATCGAGGGTATTGATTATGATGAAACCTTTTCGCCAGTAGCTATGCTTAAGTCCATTCGGATTCTCTTGGCTGTAGCCGCTCATATGGACTATGAGGTCTAGCAGATGGATGTCAAGATAGCTTTCCTTAATGGGAACCTGCAGGAAGACATCTATATGCAGCAACCAGAGGGATTCATTGCTGAAGGTCGTGAGCATCTAGTGTGTAAGCTTAATCGGTCTATTTATGGACTGAAGCAAGCTTCGAGATCTTGGAACATCCGTTTTGATGAGGTGATCCAGTCGTACGGGTTCACTCAATGTCCGGATGAGCACTGTGTTTACAAGAAAATCAGTGGGAGCGTGGTGGTGTTTCTTATGCTTTACGTAGATGACATACTGCTTATTGGAAACAGTAAGAAGGAGTTGTCAGACGTAAAGGTGTGGTTGTCTAAGCAGTTTGATGTGAAGGACTTAGGTGAAGCAGGACACATTCTTGGTATTAGGCTTATTAGAGACCGTAAGAAGAGAATGTTGTGCTTATCTCAGTCTTCATACATAGATACTGTCTTGGCCAGATTCAGCATGCAGGATTCCAAGAAAGGTATGTTACCTTTCAGACATGGAATACCTCTATCTAAGGAGATGTCTCCTAAGACGTCTAAGGAGATAGAGGAGATGAAGATAGTTCCTTATGCTTCGGCAGTAGAAAGTCTCATGTATGCAATGTTGTGCACTAGGCCAGATATTAGCTACGCCGTTGGCATGGTAGCTAGATATCAAAGTAATCCGGGACGGGAACATTGGTCTGCGGTAAAGCATATACTCAAGTACCTGAGAAGGACTAAGGAGTACATGTTAGTTTACCGTGCAGGCAGTTTGTTACCTCTGGATTACAGTGATTCTGATTTCCAGTCAGATAGGGATGAAAGTAAGTCAACCTCAGGTTATGTGTTTACCTTGGGAAGTGGAGCAATTTCATGGAGGAGTGCTAAGCAGAAATGCGTGGCAGACTCCACCATGGAAGCCGAGTACATAGCAACCTCAGAGGCAGCGAAAGAGGCAGTACGGCTCAGGAACTTCTTAGTGGACTTAGAGGTTATACCGAGTTTGCCACGTGGTATCACCGTGTACTGTGATAACAGTGGAGCAGTAGCGAACTCAAAAGAACCTCGAGCCCATAGGGCAAGCAAGCACATAGAGCGCAAATACCATCTGATTCGAGATATCGTTGGTAGAGGAGACGTTGATGTTGCCAAGATTGCGTCAAAAGACAACCTAGCTGATCCTTTCACAAAGAGTTTGCCGGGGAAGGTCTTCGTCAAACACGTGGAAGGAATGGGAGTCATGAGCATGGCAATAGGATCGACATAGGTCTTTTAGAATAACGGATTGATAGGACTATACTGTAAAAGCGAAAACTTTAAGTATAAGTGGGAGATTGTTAGTGTTATATACTAAAAGCTTGGCTTTGCATGTTATTACACATTTACCCTTTATGAATGAGAATCATGTTAGATTAAACAAGTTCTACGTTCTGTTGTTCTGCACTTAGATAGGGTGGGTCGTCATCGGGCGAACCGAAGATCACTCTATTAGTTACTTGCGAACAAGAATAGTTGTTCACAACCTAGATGGACATGAACACCCCATCCGCACGGTTGTAGTGTCAATTGTACAGTTTGTCTTGACTGATTAGTTGCACTAGTACATTTATGTATTGAACAAGATCCCAGAGAGGAGAAGTTCATTTTATACTAATCGTCGTAAATGAACTAGGCCTCGGTTAATTACTGCGTTCTCTTAACCCGTAAGATATTAAACAGGCAGATATATATAATATATATTACTTTGATTCACATGGGTGAGGTTCAGTTAGCTGGATTAATATTTCTACTGTTTTGGGTAATATTATTATATATAGGATGTGTTGTTAGGATATTTACGGTCACCATGTGCGTTAGTTTGATGATGTCCCCGGAGTGAGTTCATGAAGGATTGTTATGCTAAACCCTGCAGGTGGATTAAGTTCTGGCATAATAAGAATGTGATGAACGAGCGCTAGCTTCGGTGAAATAATAATAAATTAAATAATTCTTGATTGTCAGTAATCGAATTAATTAATGGACATTATATCTTAAACGTGGGGAGGTAAATCGAGTAATTATTATTGGAGTCTCAAATGTAATTTGGGCTAGGAAGAGGGAGTGCAATAATATAATGTTGGTGGCCCATTAATATTATTTAATTAATTAGAGGAGTGGGCTTGACCCACAGTTAGTCTAATTAATTAAGGAGCCCTTTTCCTAATCTCCTTAGGGTCCCTACTGTATCTCTATATATACATCATTAAGCTCATGAGAAGGGAACATAGTTCACATCTCACGTGAAACACGTCTCTCTCTCTAGATCTCATTCGAGCTTTATCTTCTTCTTGTTGATCCACTGGTACAAGTTGAAGAAGGGTGTATTGAGTAATACAGTACAAAATCTGTAGGTAAACCGAGACGAAATATATTTTGACCTACAGAACTAACCGGAAGTCCGATTGAGATGTACAGTATACCCAGACGACCGTCTCGACGAGTGCTTTCCATCGCCGCCGACGTCGCCGGATTCCAACGCGGAACGCGCCCTCACGCGCCGCCGGAAGGAGCCTGACTGCAAAAACTCGTTTTGATCTGTTTGCATCCGTTTGATCCGATTTTGATCTGATCTTGTTCGTGCAACCAAAGACGTGATTTGCGGTCAATCAATTGCGGTCAACCGTTCGTGGTCAGCCAGATCTACATAAATTTTAGGCCGTAAGTTCTCTACGTCAAACCTTTAGATCCGCTGCGCATAGGTTTACGTTTGCTATTGAATTCGTGATTTGTACATAACGAGATCCTCACAGATCCCAACAGACTGAGGCTATGCACGACCAAAGCTCACGATGCCTACGTTCATGGGGACCGACCCAGACGCGTGGTTAAATCGAGCCATGCAATTTTTCGAGGTCAATGACGTGCACAAGTCCGAGAGAGTCAAGATCGCCGCTTATTATCTCGATGGTGAAGCGAACACGTGGTGGCAATGGGTGTCACATGTGTACAAGACCAAGGGCGAGCACATTCGATGGAGAGATTTCGAGAAAGAGTTGGTCACACAATTTGGCGCGAGTGACTACTATGACTATGAGGAGGCGCTCTCCCGAATTCGTCAAAACGATAGTCTCCGAGACTACCAGAAGGAGTTCGAACGCATTGCTAGTCGGGTACGAGACTGGCCTGAGAGCGCATTAGTAGGCGCATTCATAGGAGGACTAAAAGCCGAGCTAGCGGCTGAGGTGAGGTTGGATAGACCAAGGTCCACACGAGCGGCCATGGAGTCCGCGCGACTGCACGAGGACCACATTGCCGCTGTGCGCAAGGCCAACAAAGGCGAAGGACGTACGGATGCACGGCGCACGGGCGCTGCGACCGACGGGATGCCCCCACGGGCCGAGACCAAACCGACCGAGGATGGCACGGGAACTACGAGCCACATGCGACGGCTTACGACTGAGGAGATCCAACGAAGGCGCGAGAAAGGCTTATGCTTTACTTGCAACGAGAAGTTCACACCAGGTCATAAGTGTGCGGGTAAGCAAGTGTTCTTGCTTGAGTTTGATGAGGATGAGCCGGAGCGTGAGGAGTATGAACGTATGGAGCAAAAGGAGACCTTGCTGTTAGAGTAGGATACCCGGCGTTCCAATCAGATTGGACGTATTCTACTTGTAAATACAATCTATTGGAATTATATTAATTAAAAGGCATTACTTTATCTTAAGAGTAAGCATTTATCCTATATTTGCACTTAAAGATAAAATCCCTAGATCACATATAGCTATAAGGTATGGTTGCGCATAGAGATGGTGATCATGGAACATACCTTGAAAGCTGTGATCTTAAATAAAGTTCCAAGTCGATGGATGTTTCGAAAAGGGATATCGAATAATCCATAAAAGACTTGTACATAGTATGTATGCTTGTTTGACAAGAATGTTGCACTCCATTAACATTAGCGTGGGACGCAAGTACATATATGTGGGTGCTTGTTAGAGAACAAGTTCACTGAACATGACCGTATGAAAATTCTTAATGAAGAATTATTTTAGTTAATAATCTGTCGAATAAGAATTTTCATGTTACAATAGTACATGACTAATCCTTAGACTTGAGGCACAATGGTAACTTTGTGCATATTACGTTCTACTTTGATTTATCCTTTTGGTTGCTAGCACAATCGTATAAAGGGATATTTTGGGTATTATGTTAATATGTATGGAAGTTTGTTAGTGGCCAACAAAGGATTCGACACGTATGAAGATACGAGAATTTCCTATGTATTTCATAGTTAGTAATTCAAAGTCCTTGGCCAAGGCAGGATGAATAGAGATTCACACATGAATTACTAAACATGAAATAGAATCATAGTTATTAAATCAATTTGGGTTTCGACTAAAATCATACCCAAGATTTAATCGGGAAATTAGATGTCGAAAGGATTTTACATGTATGGACTTGTAATTGAAATAGGTTTACTCGCTATTCACTTAATACTAGATTCATGCTACTTGCTAGATGTTCCCATGATATGTGGGTTCTTGAATTAAGGAGTTAATTCATGAATAAGAGTTAATAAGATTAACTCAAATTACAAAGAGTTGTAAACCCACTACTAGTATTAATTGTGAACCTAAAAGGTCACACCAATTTTTGAATGAAGGTGAAATTCAAATAGTAATTCTAAAGAGTTAGAATTAATTGACAAATCTAATTTGATTAGATGTCAATTAAAGGAATATATTAAATTAATCAATTGGATTGATTAATTGAATTTTGGATATTAATTTAGTAATTAATGGAATTACTAATTAATATTTGGAATTTAAAATTAGATTTTAAATTTCAAATCCAAATAATAATATGATTATTAAATGAGGAAATGGAATAAAGGATTAAAATAATAAAGTCTTGAAAGATGCTTTCAAGAATTATTATTTTATTATATATCTTTAATATGATTAAAGATTAAATATTAATAAGAATAATTAATTATGGTGGTTAAGAGATGCTAACTACTTAACATAATTAATCTTATTCTTATTAATTGAATATTGGGTGGGGAATAGTCTTGTTCAAGACTTAATATTTTATGAAAATATTCTTGAAGACTTTTCATATTTTATGAAAATATTCTACCCAATATTATTATTTTATACTAAAATGTTTAGTATAAATATGGACATGTTTGATGTTCAAATTCAATCTTGAGATTTGATCTTAATGAATTCCATATAAGTTTTCAAAGAGTTGAAAAAGAGAGAACTAAGAAATGTTCTAAGTTCTTAAGAAGAAAATTCAAGTGTTGAATAATCTCTCAAAATACAAGAAAGAGTTCTTGTAAATCTTATCATAAATATATTGATAATAAGATAAGATTTGATATTAAGATTTGATCTTAATTTTTCAAAGAGTTGAAAAAGAGAGAAAAGAAGAAGTGTTCTTCAAAATCTTCAAACTACAAGAAAGAGTTCTTGTAAAAATTTCCTCATAAATATATTCCAAACTAATTGAATAAAAACCGATTAGTTTCTACTAGCGAAGGAACTAGTTCGGAACCGAATTTCAAAAGGTGGATACATTTAGAGGGAAGACACGTGGATTCCTAAACGAGTAAACACAAAGTGTTGCTGTTATCAAACCGGGAATCGATTCCCTCATTCATCGTCAAATTGAAGGAGTTCAAGATTAAGGTAAATCTAGTATTTATTTTTATAACAAATCAAAATTTGTATATGATGCATGTTTTAAAGATGACGATAAGTTAATTCGCAATTAGTATGTACGGGTGTTGTATTTATACGATAAATACTTAATTTAAAAAATTTAAATTCCGCTGCTTAAAGCCCGTACGGTACTAGCGAACCCAACAGTGGTATCAGAGCCACAGTTATCGTCTTTAAAACAGATTTTTATTTGTTATTGCTTATGGGATAAGCAAGATAATTAAATGTTTATGAGATAAATATATTAATTATAAAATAAATAAAAAAAAAAAATTCTGAAGTCGCGAGTCGCGACATATGATCGCGAGTCGCGAGTCATAGTCGCGAGTCGCGACATGATAATTTCAGTTTTTCCTGGAGCCTCAGTTTTTCTCGCGAGTCGCGACTTAGGTCGCGATTCATCTCGCGAGTCACAAGTTTTTCTCGCGAGTCGCGAGCCGCGAGTTTTTGTCTCTGTTTTTCTCGCGAGTCGCGAGATGTTGTTCGCGAGTCGCGGGTTGGACTCGCGAGTCGAGACTTATCTCGCGAGATAAATAAAAAAAATAAATAAATTATTATTCATTAGATGAATGATTTAGGGATGATCATGAGCCTCATATTTAATATGATTGAATGTATGTTTTCATTTTCAATGTGATTGAATGAATGAATGGATGTTTAATTATGTTTTTCAATATGATTGAAGAAATGTAATTTATCGAGACCTGCGAGTCTCTTGAGATGAAATTTGTAAAATTTTAAATTTTGTATCGTTAAGAGATTAGATCAAGGTGGAGACCGTTCGATGACAAAGGCCCACGCATGGGTGGGTAATTTTACAAGTTGTAAATTTTGAAGGCCTGTGCTTGTACGGGTAGATAAAATAAAATGTAATAGAAGTAGTTCTATTTGTTTGTTTTATCACGTACATAGGCATAGACCCATTTTGGCTCGAATGGATCATATAGGCAAAGGTCATGATCATCCCACCGTATGCATGCATTAGATGTATGTTAGGTTTATTTATGCGTTTGTGATTCATGTGATGAATAATACGGTAAATAAACACACATAAAGATGGTAATCGATGAGATCTAAGGAACCCAAAAGAATTAATTAGATTAATTCTATATCATATCAATAATGGATAAAAATAAGCTGGGACTTATTAATCCAGGCCTTCCATCAAAAGTAGACGACATGAGATGCTACGATGTTTTATCATTGGCCACGAGTCGTGGGATGATTCTATGTCGAAAGCTGTGATCCCTATTAAGTATAGAGATACTCGTGAGACGGATTCCTCTTTGTGTTGGCCATGAGTCGTGGAACACTCTGGTGGGCCGTTATCATGAATGTTTTGATGGGTTTGATTTGACACCGAGTAATATATACGGTCATAAAATTGAGGTATATAAGGAAAGGTGAGGCAAAACATCTTGAAGGTTGTATAGAGATACAATTGTCAAAAGTTGACTACCGATAAAATTGTTTCATGAGTACTCATAAAATGAAATATTTTTATTGGACTTCAAGTCCACTATGAAAATTTGATTTTCATAATTTAAAATGAGTTTTAATTAAAATAGTGGGAAACATTTAATATTAAAGACCTAATATTAAATGAATATGAATTCCATAGTCTAATTATTTTCTGCTTCGTTTGTTATTTTTGTAGATCACTCTACTAAAATAGCTAAAAATCCAATTGCAAGTATCATGGAACAAAACAAATTAACTGAACCCAATAAATGTTATCATTGTGGTAAAACTGGGCATTGGAAGAGGAAATGCAAGATGTATCTTGCAAGCCTGAAAAGTTCAGGTATTTATTTTGTTGAAGTTAACTTATCGGTTAACGATTCTTCTTGGGTATTGGATACCGGCTGTGGCTCACATATTTGCAATGATTTGCAAATTATGGCAAGAAGTAAAAAGCTAGAAAATGATGAAACAATCCTAAGGATGGGCAATGGGGCAAGAGTTGCTGCCAAAGCTATTGGGACTGTTTATCTAGCTTTTAATAATGGTGTAAAAATTTGTCTAACAAATTGTTTGTATGTTCCGGATGTTATAAGAAACATTATTTCTATTCCAGTAAAGGATAGATAAGGTTTTAAGTTTGTAATTGAGAATGGAAGATGTTCCATTTTCAAAGATACAACTTTTATATATTCCGGAAATTTGACAAATGGTTTATATACCATTACACTAGAAAGTCCCATCCTAACCATTCAACAAAATAAAAGGAAATTAGATAATCATAGTTCATTCACAATTTGGCATGCTAGATTAGGTCATATATCTGAAAAGAGGATTCACAAATTGGGACCAAAACTCGACCTTTGGGGAGAGGAAAGGTTGCCTACATGTGAATCATGTCTTAAAGGTAAAATGACAAAATCACCATTTGTTGGACAAGTGGAGCGAGCTAAAGGTCTGTTGGATTTGATCCATACAGATGTTTGTGGACCACTAAATGTTAGTGCCAAGGGGAACTACCACTACTTCTTAACTTTTACTGATGATTATTCACGGTATGGTTATGTATACCTATTAAGGTATAAATCTGAAGTATTTGAAAAGTTCAAAGAATTTAGAAGTGAAATGGAGAAACAAATTGGTCGTAGTATTAAAGTTCTTCGATCGGATCGAGGAGGTGAATATTTGACCAATGAGTTTCTTGATTATTTAAGAGATAATGGGATTATTTCACAGTGGTTACCTCCTGGAACTCCACAACTCAATGGGGTTTCAGAAAGGAGAAATCGAACACTGTTAGACATGGTTCGATCGATGATGAGTTCCACTGGTTTACCTCTTTCATTCTGGGGCTATGCCTTAGAAACAGCAGCACATATTTTGAATAGAGTGCCGAGTAAAGCTGTACCCAGCACACCTTATGAGATGTGGTGTGGAAAAACACCTTCATATAAATATATGAAAGTATGGGGTTGTGCTGCTTACGTGAAGCAGCAAGTGGGAGATAAGTTGGATATGAGATCCATCTTATGTAAATTTGTGGGGAATCCAAAAGAGTCTATTGGATACTATTTCTATGACCCCTCTGAACAAAAGGTGTTTGTTTCGAGGAATGCTGTATTCCTGGAGAAAGAGTTTCTCTTAGAAAATAGTGGAGTCATAGAACTTAATGAAGAACCACAAGAAATTCCACTAAGTACCACAAATAACATACCAGTAGAGACTGGACCATCCGAAACACAACCTCTTCGGAGATCCGAAAGGGTTTCTAGGGTGCCTGAAAGGCTATACCTATTGTCAAAAGACAATGACGAGGGACTTCTTTTGGATAATGATCCAATAAGCTATGATGAGGCAATGTTGGACATTGATTCAGAAAAATGGCAAGAAGCTATGAAATCCGAAATAGATTCCATGTATTCAAACAAGGTATGGACCTTGGTTGATCCACCACAGGGTATAGTACCCATCGGTTGTAAATGGGTTTACAAACGAAAACGTGGTGTAGATGGAGAAGTAATTACTTTTAAAGCAAGACTGGTTTCTAAAGGTTATACTAAAAAACAAGGAGTTGATTATGAGGAAACTTTTTCACCAGTAGCAATGCTTAAATCTATTCGGATATTGCTAGCCATAGTTGCGTATTATGACTACGAGATATGGCAAATGGATGTGAAAACTGCTTTTCTTAATGGAAACATTAAGGAAGACATTTATATGAAACAACCGCAGGGTTTCATATCCATTGGGAGTGAACAAATGGTTTGTAAGCTCCAAAGGTCTATTTATGGACTTAAACAAGCTTCGAGGAGTTGGAACATCCGGTTTGATGAAACGATCAAAACGTTTGATTTTCATAAAAATCCGGATGAACATGTGTTTATAAGAAGGTTAGTGGGAGTGCAGTTACATTTGTTGTTCTATATGTTGATGACATCCTACTCATTGGGAATGATGTAGGGATGTTACAGTCAACTAGGACATGGTTGTCTAAACAGTTTTCCATGAAAGACTTGGGAGAAGCATCCTTTATCCTAGGGATAAAAATCTATAGGGATAGATTTAAACGGATGATCGGACTATCCCAGTCGACGTACATAAATAAGGTGCTACAACGGTTTAGCATGGAAGAATCCAAACGAGGATATATTCCAATGAGTCATGGGATTTCTCTTTCTAAGACGATGTCTCCAAAGACACCTGAAGAAAGAGAACGGATGAGTCATATACCTTATGCATCAGCTATTGGTAGCATTATGTATGCAATGTTATGTACAAGACCTGATGTGGCTCATGCACTTAGTGTAACGAGCAGATATCAGTCTAATCCAGGTGAAGAACACTGGAAAGCCGTTAAGATGATTCTTAAGTACTTACGAAGGACTAAGGATATCTTTATGGTATACGGCAATGGAGAACTGAAACTAGAAGGCTTTACTGATTCTGGTTTTCAGTCCGATAAAGACGACTATAAATCCATGTCTGGATACTTATTTACTCTGAATGGAGCAGCAGTTAGTTGGAAAAGTTCCAAACAAGAAACAATTGCTGACTCTACGACAGAGGCTGAATATATTGCTGCATCTGATGCTGCAAAAGAAGCTGTTTGGATAAGGAACTTCATCCAAGGGTTGGGTGTAGTACCATCTGTTGTTGATCCAATAATGATTTATTGTGATAACAATGGGGCTATTGCACAAGCAAAGGAGCCAAGATCTCATCAAAGATCCAAACACATTATGAGACGATACCATTTGATTAGAGAAATCATTGGTAGAGGCGACGTCGTAATGGAGCGAGTCGACTCAGCAGAAAATATAGCAGACCCCTTAACTAAGCCTTTATCACAGAAAGTGTTCGAAGGACATCTTGAGAAGATGGGTCTAAGATACATGAGTGATTGGAACTAGGGCAAGTGGGAGATTGTTAGAGTAGTATACCCAGCGTTCCAATTGGATTGGATGTATTCTACTTGTAAATACAATCTATTGGAATTATATTAATTAAAAGGCATTACTTTATCTTAAGAGTAAGCATTTATCCTATATTTGCACTTAAGATAAAATCCCTAGATCACATATAGTTATAAGGTATGGTTGCGCATAGAGATGGTGATCATGGAACATACCTTGAAAGCTGTGGTCTTAAATAAAGTTCCAAGTCGATGGATGTTTCGAAAAGGGATATCGAATAATCCATAAAAGACTTGTACATAGTATGTATGCTTGTTTGACAAGAATGTTGCATTCCATCAACATTAGCGTGGGACGCAAGTACATATATGTGGGTGCTTGTTAGAGAACAAGTTCACTGAACATGACCGTATGAAAATTCTTAATGAAGAATTATTTTAGTTAATTATTCTGTCGAATAAGAATTTTCATGTTACAATAGTACATGACTAATCCTTAGACTTGAGGCACAATGGTAACTTTGTGCATATTACGTTCTACTTTGATTTATCCTTTTGGTTGCTAGCACAATCGTATAAAGGGATATTTTGGGTATTATGTTAATATGTATGGAAGTTTGTTAGTGGCCAACAAAGGATTCGACACGTATGAAGATACGAGAATTTCCTATGTATTTCATAGTTAGTAATTCAAAGTCCTTGGCCAAGGCAGGATGAATAGAGATTCACACATGAATTACTAAACATGAAATAGAATCATAGTTATTAAATCAATTTGGGTTTCGACTAAAATCATACCCAAGATTTAATCGGGAAATTAGATGTCGAAAGGATTTTACATGTATGGACTTGTAATTGAAATAGGTTTACTCGCTATTCACTTAATACTAGATTCATGCTACTTGCTAGATGTTCCCATGATATGTGGGTTCTTGAATTAAGGAGTTAATTCATGAATAAGAGTTAATAAGATTAACTCAAATTACAAAGAGTTGTAAACCCACTACTAGTATTAATTGTGAACCTAAAAGGTCACACCAATTTTTGAATGAAGGTGAAATTCAAATAGTAATTCTAAAGAGTTAGAATTAATTGACAAATCTAATTTGATTAGATGTCAATTAAAGGAATATATTAAATTAATCAATTGGATTGATTAATTGAATTTTGGATATTAATTTAGTAATTAATGGAATTACTAACTAATATTTGGAATTTAAAATTAGATTTTAAATTTCAAATCCAAATAATAATATGATTATTAAAATGAGGAAATGGAATAAAAGATTAAAATAATAAAGTCTTGAAAGATGCTTTCAAGAATTATTATTTTATTATATATCTTTAATATGATTAAAGATTAAATATTAATAAGAATAATTAATTATGGTGGTTAAGAGATGCTAACTACTTAACATAATTAATCTTATTCTTATTAATTGAATATTGGGTGGGGAATAGTCTTGTTCAAGACTTAATATTTTATGAAAATATTCTTGAAGACTTTTCATATTTTATGAAAATATTCTACCCAATATTATTATTTTATACTAAAATGTTTAGTATAAATATGGACATGTTTGATGTTCAAATTCAATCTTGAGATTTGATCTTAATGAATTCCATATAAGTTTTCAAAGAGTTGAAAAAGAGAGAACTAAGAAATGTTCTAAGTTCTTAAGAAGAAAATTCAAGTGTTGAATAATCTCTCAAAATACAAGAAAGAGTTCTTGTAAATCTTATCATAAATATATTGATATTAAGATAAGATTTGATATTAAGATTTGATCTTAATTTTTCAAAGAGTTGAAAAAGAGAGAAAAGAAGAAGTGTTCTTCAAACTACAAGAAAGAGTTCTTGTAAAAATTTCCTCATAAGTATATTCCAAACTAATTGAATAAAAACCGATTAGTTTCTACTAGCGAAGGAACTAGTTCGGAACCGAATTTCAAAAGGTGGATACATTTAGAGGGAAGACACGTGGATTCCTAAACGAGTAAACACAAAGTGTTGCTGTTATCAAACCGGGAATCGATTCCCTCATTCATCGTCAAATTGAAGGAGTTCAAGATTAAGGTAAATCTAGTATTTATTTTATATAACAAATCAAAATTTGTATATGATGCATGTTTTAAAGATGACGATAAGTTAATTCGCAATTAGTATGTACGGGTGTTGTATTTATACGATAAATACTTACTTTAAAAATTTAAATTCCGCTGCTTAAAGCCCGTACGGTACTAGCGAACCCAACACTTGCTACATATGATTAAGAGCAAGAAGAGAGACGTGGAGAGAGGTCCAAAGATGATACGGTTCACATCAATCGTACAAGGCGAAGAGCTTGAAGTGCTAGTGGACAGCGGTTCAACACTGAACTTCATAGCAAAGAGTTGTCCAAAGGGTTAAAGACGCCAGTGACAAACGTAAAGTAATTCGGGGTGAAGGTTGCAAACGGAGAAGAACTCAGAAGTTCCGAGCTATACAAAGGTGTTCCCATATTTCCACAAGGCTATGACTTAAAGGTTGATCTTTATGCCTTACCTTTGACGGGACCGGACATAGTACTAGGAGTTCAATGGCTCGAGACGTTGGGATCTGTCACGACCAACTACAAGAAGGGCACTATGACATTTGGACGAGCCCACAAGCGAGTCAAGCTGCAAACCAAGGATCCTGGAGAAGAGCCCGATGAAGTTGACGAGATCAATTTCATTATCCTTGAGGACAAGGAAGTTCTCGAAGAGGGCGGGAATGATGAAGATGTGGTCATCGACCTCGGCGAACCCGGGGACGAGAACCACGATGGCCTCGAGAGATGTCGAGAGGTTAGGCGAGAAAGGGCTCGGGCACGGGCTAGGAAGGTGGCGCACGCACTAAGGCGCGTATACCGGCGGGACGCGGCAATCGAACCGCGAGGCGTGCGAGTCTAGACCGGGTGAAGAAGAGGTGCGCGACGGGAAGCGCGCGTGAACACGTGGCTTGGGCCGACGACGAGAGTGAGGTGATCAGGCCCGGGAAGGTGGGTGATTGGTGCAAGGCGTGCACAAGAGAGCGACGCGCACGACGAATGCGAGCTAAGGCCAATGGTGCACGAGGGGTGGATGTAGGGTGGACAGCGTGCACTTGGGACGGCTGCAATGGCACGGATGCACGAGTGAATTGGGATGTCGCGATGAACCCGAGGAGCGGGTGCGAGCAGGGCGCGATGATGGAAGTCACGCGCGAGGCGCTAGTCGAGTGGGACGATGAGGTCGACGCGGCGAGCGTGCGCAACACATGCGCATGTGGCTGGGACGCGCCCGAGGCAATGAGCGAGTGAGGGAGTGAGACCGAGCGAGCGAACGTGCGGGGCATTCGCGCGAGGAGCGACCACGCGCGGGCTGATGGGCGAGGGCGCGCAGCACGCGATGAGAGCGACGCATGGGAGGCGCGCGTGCGTTACCGCGCGCAAGGAGGAATAGGCTTAGCGAGGCGGCGCGCAACACGGACGGTTAGGGTTTGGGGCGCCCGACGACTTGGCGGGCAAGCAAAGGATTTGGCACATGATTTACTTAGCATAGTTAGGAGTCTTAGTTTGGTTAGGAGTCCAAATAAAAGGCATGTGCCTATTAGTCTTTTAATTGTTAGGAAAGTCTTTATCCCTTAGATATTTAGTTGCATTAGGATTTATTTACTTGCATAAATTAGGAGTTCTATTTAGTCTAGATTAGATCTATTTGGTATCTATAAATACCCACCTATGTACCATTCGAAAATATGGTTGATGAGTAAATAAAAGAGTCGAACATTGTGTTCAAAGTTCTCGTGTGTTTTCTCTTGTGAATTTACATAGAGTTCGTGATTGAAATAGGACCAACATCCACGTTTCGTCATAGTGATTGGAATAGGACCAACATCCGAGTTTCGTCACATTTATCGCAAAGTACGAAGGCGTCGGCGCGCGTATTAGCAACCTATCGCAGAGGGACCAAGGCGTTGGCGCGGGTTTTGAGCGAGTCGAGCTAGACGTAACACACGATCCTTCATCACCTGGGCGCTGCGCGGGCTGCACTGGCGCGGGCTGCGGGCTGCGNCCTGGTGCATTTTTAGGGCCAAATGACTTAGAAAATATTTCTAAGTGTCCGGTTTGACCCCGGTTTGACTTTGGCTCGGTTTCGTCAACATGTCAAGATAAAAAAGATCCTTGGACCGATTATAACCGAATTTTTGAACGACTTAATTAAATTAAATTGAACGGGACATTATATCACTTGAATATAATATAATGTGATGGCTTGAACGAGCTTAATAATTATTAACCCGAATTAATAATAATACCAAGTAATCACATAAATTCCAATTAATCACATAAAATCCAATAATCGGATGGCTTAGATTCGAACTATGCGATTAAACCGAAATCGCCGAACGACGAACGTTTTACATCAAAACAATCGAGTACTTCCACATAAGATTTAAGTCGACATCGCGACCAATAAAATAAATATAAACTTATAAATAAAATCCGATAAATAGAATTATCCAAGAAATTTTATCAACCGAATGGGGCGTTACAAATGACCTCCACTTAAAAGGCTTTATTCACAACCAATTCCTCGGCCATCATATCATGAAGGATTTGAATCTCTTGAACTTGATTAACCACCAACTTTGGGTCAATCATATCGTACTAAGGGAATGTACCGATAAAAGTTTTAGTGTCATTATCTTCCATTTTGTACATGGCTTCCAAAGAGTTCCACAACTCCTTAGACATCTTAACCGGGCTATACACATTATATAGTGTATTGTCTAGTCCGTTAAGTATTAGATTTCTACACAAGAAATCACTATGATGCCAAGCATCCAAGGCCATACGTTTTTTTTTACGTTAGTCTCACTTTCAGGGACGATCAAAGAGTCCTTCAAAAGTAAACAAAAGAGGAAGAGAGTTTTGAGGTAGTAAAACATCCTTTACTGCTACCTCTTGAAAACATAGCCATTGAACTTCGGCGGTCTCTCGCCTTGAACAGGAGTGACTACCCTCAATAGTTAGTAACCGGTGTAGCGGTCGACTGATCACTTGAAGAAGACGTTTGGTTTCCTCCGGTTGCCATCTTATGAACTCACAGAATTTTGTCATAAGATTGTACGATATTTGTGGTTTGTGAATATCAAAAAGACGGCTTAAGGAGAATGAAGAAAACGAGAAAAAATCAAAGTCGAGGCACGTAATAATTACATTCTCTTTAAGACGAAATGGCCCCGTAAAATACCCACGGTTAACAGCAAACGCATCCAAGATACAACAACTTTCGACTTGTATATAGTGGTACTTCAAATATACAAGCCTTCGGCGAACACTACTATTGTTTGGAACTCTCAAGACTTAATGAAAAAATCAAAGAACACAATATGCTATATGATCTTTGAAAAGTAATGGAAGAGCTATCTCATTTTCATGTTATTAATGATTTCAAGTATGTGGGTACTTATAGATGTAGGAGAACACCTCCAAGAGGTTTAAGTGTCAATAGACACCTTTTGGGACGTAGCCGAATGAGAATGGACGCATCTAGAGGCGAAAAGACACCTTGTAGTCACAAAAGGTTGTGACCTTTCGGTTTCCGCAGCCTGCTGCATGCCCGCGCGCCGCGGGCTCGTACGAGCTCATACGGACTCGGAATCAAGTTCCGTTTTTTCCTATTCGTCCCCAACGAGCCATTCTACAATTCTAGCATACATAATACATGATTATGGCTCGTTTAATTTGTCTAAATATTTATCAAAACATAATGTTTTAGTTTAATTTGTCCAAACATTTATCAAAACATAATGTTTTACGAATCCAATAATTTGGGTTACTTAAACTCATTGCTTCAACTTTACATTTCCCACATATACAACTTAGAATTAATTTCTCATTCACCTTAAAATGGTTTTGAGAATTTTCTAGGTCTTCCACTTACAAAAAATGGAACCGTAAATCAGTATAAAACTAATTTTTGTTACACATATAAATACTCGGGTACCCGTGTAATCAACATCAATTAAATAACATTATAATGGTGTATCATCTGATACAACAATGTAACACTTGTTGATGGGCGTTTCCGATCAACGGTTAGAGAAATAAGAAAAGAAATAAGAAATAGGGGAAAAGCGATAAAAATGCGGTTTAATTACGATTTTATTAATCGATCACGAGGTCGGTCTTTCGTACGAGGTCGGCACTTGCGATATCCTTACAAATTCTTACACGGGTTACTTACAAGCTTAGAGGGAAAATGTAGAGAGAGTACAGTTGGGGATTCAACAACCCAAAATAAATGCTCAAAGCTTCTATTTATAGGGTCCATAAATGCGACACTATTCAGATACTGTTCATGGGTCTTGTCGCACAGTAACTCGGCAAGACAAGCCGGCGTTTCTCTGACTGATTGGGAGTGATTTATGGATCTTCCAATCATTACCTGCAGCGCCTTTATTGCTGGTATGGGTTGCATTAAATACAAACATGCTCCTTGGCCGGGATAGACATCATAGACCTGCAGGCTAGTCTGTGATGTCCCATCGGCAATCATTGATTGACAAGTGGCTCTACTCCTGCTTTCTTGGATCCTTAACCCTTACGAATGCCGATCTGATAAGACCCCAGGTCAGACCCAGACCTCGATCCATCTTCCGGTCTTCCGGATCCCATCTCCACATAGCACTTGACAAAGTCGGCTCCTCAATGACGCAGGGGTGCCGACCTCGGGGAGACGCTGACCGCCTGACCTATGCTCTACTCGGCACCTCAGAATTAACTCGGCAACCGGCTCCGTCGGTCTGGTCGATTAAGCCCGGTTCACAACCTTTCAGATCGTGACCTTTACATGAGCCCGACTCGGATATCAACACACAGGCCCCCGAGCTTGGGTGAGGCCTGCCGTGCCTCTTCCGAGGTTGTCGCTAATTACCGAGATCCGAGTCGGGTTCGCTAGGGTCGTGTCTAGTTCGCTCACGTGGTCGGTACTTCCTCCATACTCGCATCAGAGGTAGTCGAAAAGACGCCTTAATTGTCATCGCACGTATGAGACACGTGGCAGCTTCCTGACCATGTATTTTCAAGTGGTGCAACGGTTAGCTTCTTTCAGACGCTTCGTTTTTTGAATTTCAAATTTATCCGCTTGCACACGTGTCCGTGTCTCATTGCGCGAACGAACCTATTTATCCTAGACCTCGGTGGGCGTCTGGAACTTTCACTTTCGCACTTTTTGAGCTCTGTGATCTCTGCGCAAGTTCTTCTCGAGCCTCTTTCGACAAATCCATAGGGTAATTTCTCGATCTCTCTCATTAATTTCGCCGTCTTCTTTTTTGATTCTTGCCATTCGCGATGTCTTCGCTTCCGAAATCCGCCGCCGGCGCCGATTTCCCCGGCGGAAACATTAGCTCTTCCGGTTATATGGCGGTTGACGAGAAGTTGACTCCCCATTCGCCCTCTTTAGTCGCGGACACCGTTTTCGCGGTGATTCCTATCTCTGCGGTCCGGCCGGATTCCTCGACGGCCGAGACTGCTTCTGGCGACGACGGCGTCGACGAGTCTCGCCCTCCTCCGACTCTGTTGCGCGAGAGCGACGGCACCGACCTAGACCGATCGACCGCTACCGATCTGAACCCTGTGGACGTCAACTCCTCAGATTCGGACTCTGACGTCGATCAAGATCTGGTTGATGAGACTCTCCGGGGCAACATCGGAGGTCGGGAATGCGTTCTCATGGGATTGGGTGACGCGGCTACTGATGCGGCCCTCGAAGCCGCGACGGTACCTCCTCCCGGGTTCTGGCGCCGGCCTGAGCGAGTTTGGGCGACACCAAGCCAAGCGGCAGCGTGGAACACGGGGTCGGTCTTGGATGACGCCGACTTGGCCCAGTTGAGAGGGAAGTACAATTTTGGTCCTGGGGTCCGGATATTTGCTCCTTACCCCGGGAAGCGGATCCAGTGTCTGCCTCCGGGCTGCATTGGGGTGTACCACCATAGCATCCACTTGGGCCTTCGTTTTCCGCTGCCCAGAGCGCTCAACGACATTCTGAGCGAGCTTGAGTTTGGCATCAACCAATATGTGCCGACAGTATTCGCCCAGCTCGTGAGTTTGATTGTTATGTTCTGCCGCGAGGGCTAGTCCGACCCTACCGGCGACGACGTGAAGGCTCTGTTTTCCTTCAAGCGTTCAGGCGATACGGACAACTACTACAGTTCGGTACTCCCCGGTATCGATAAGACGTTGGTGGCTAAACTGCCTGAGACCCTGCATGGCTATATGCCGAAGTGGTTTTCGGTCGGCGGCGAGTGAATGACCCTGGAGGCTACTCGGCATCCGCCTACTCATTTTATTTCCCATACTCGTAAGTCTCTTGCCCTTATGTTCGCTACCAACTTATTTTCTTTTCTCTATGCTAACAGGTCGTGGTTTGCGTTTTCAGTCCATAACCCGAGCTCGGCACTCGGTCCCTCCTTAACCACTCGGCTTGGTACACTGTTGGGGCGGAATTCGGAGGAGCGTCATTACTTGGTACTCACTAAGGAAGAAACCCTCCTTGACCAAAATCTTTGTCCAGAGATCGTCGATAAATCCTTCCAGCCAGGTACCAATACGTACCTTGTTTCCATTTCCGCTGTTTGATAAATTATTCCTTCCCGCTTCTAACGGTCGTTCTCCCACAGTCTACTATCCCCTTCTTCGGCTCAAGGTATTCGAGTCAGCGAAAGCCGCGAACAGACACCGTCGCAAACATCCGAACCCGCTCAAAGCCAGGACAAAAGCCGCAATGTCGGGGCGCTTGAATTTGGCGAAGCAGAGGTCGGCACTTGCCAAAGAGCCGGCCCCAGGCGCGGCCGAGGTGACGATTGCGGCGGCTCACGGGGTTGAGGCGACCGACCGCAGAGGCCCACGCGTGCCCTTGGCGGAACCACGCATCACGAGGCATCAGGCACGGGAGGAGCCGGGTTCAACTAGCGACGACATCATTGGAGACAGCGGCGAGGGCCAGACCTCCGCCAAGAAGAAGAAGAGCGCCGATGCGGAGGGTTCGGCTCTGCTAAGGAGAAGACAACCCACATCCACCGGGATAAGGCGAACTCCTTCGTCTCTATTGATGCCGAGCGGAGGGCTCGCGTGGCTAAGGCCCTCCCCGGCTTCCCGGACGACTGGTTCCTCGACCTCCGGGCTACTGACGGGGTCTCCATCCCCAACGAGTTCGGAGTGCCCGAGGAGGTGCTGCGGGCAGCTCGGCTCCCTCTTGTCGCTTGGACGCCGACTGCCCAAGATGGTGTTTCTCAGCTCTCCACCCCCTCGCTTATATAGCATGCAGCGGGGATCGTTTCTCGAGCTCTGGTCGAGCTCGTTCTAGCCGCCGATCGGTCGCAACAGACCCTAGCCGACCACCGCAAGTTGGAAGCCGACCACGAGCTCTGCCGCGGAAAGATCGCTTCTCTGAACGTCAAGGCGAAGCGGACATCAGAGCTGGAGAACCGTCTCGTGTTGGCAGAAGCCGAGGCGAAGAAGGCCGGGGAGAGAGAGCTGGAGGCTTCTCGGGCGGCGGCCAGGATGGCCGAGGAGCTGAGGAAGGAGAAGGCGGCCTGGGCCGCTAAGGAGTTCAAGTTGGGGGAGCAGCACGCCAAGGCGCTGAGTGAGGAGGTAGACCGGCATGTGGCCGAGCTCGATAAGCTTCAGGCTCACGTTGTCAGCCTCCAGAAGCAGCTCGAGGTGCATACTGCCGAGCTCGAGGCGCATGCCGCTGAGGGGGCTTCGGAGGACGGCCGCCCCCGCATCCCACTTCGTCTGTCAACGTACCCGGAGATCCAGGAGCTATTCAGCAAAGATATAATGGCCGACATGGACTCCGGGGTCGGCTATAACCTCTTCTGGCTCTTCCAGTGACTTGACTCCGGTCTGCTCACCTTGGAGGACTTTCGCGAAATAATGCGAGTGAAGATCTCCAAGCATGGGTTGGATGCAGAGTTCGAAGGGCTGGTGTCGAGGTAGACGAGGAAGAGGCCGCGCTGGTTCGTCGTCAGAGGAGCTGGACTGATGATGAGATGGTTGGCTTTGCCAACTTTGGTGCGACGCCTCCCGACGAGATGCGTCTGAAGTCGGGCGAAGTCCTGTCCGGCTATAAATCCTTCTTGCTGCCGACAAGAGATTTTGCTGATGAGTCCGACTCCTCTCGGATATTGCGGGGAGCAAACGATCATGACGCCGGAACCTCCGGTGTAGTCGAGGGTGAGAGCGGAGCTGACCAAGGTGTTGATGGAGAGGCCGTCAAGGATGCCGAGACGGAGATTAACCCTTCGGACCCGGCCGTTGTGGATCTGACCTCCGACCCTTCTCTTTGCAAGTAGCTACTTTCTAGCCTGCGAGCCGTTTTGTTGACCACCTGTGGTCTTTTTCTAAAAGATAATTTTCTTATGCTAAAATGGCGTTTTGTATCATGGATATTTTTAATGTTTGAATGAATGGTGGTTTTGCATTTTTATTTGTGCGTGTCTGCAAGTATGGCTTGAGTGCTGGTTGAACACTTATGATTTGGATGGTCGGGCCCCATGGTTGGGCTCGGCGCTCTTTATTTATTTGGCCGAGCCTCGTGATCGGGCTCGGCACTTCTCTACTTGTTTGGCTGAGCCTCGTGATCGGGCTCGACACTTCTTTACTTGTTTGGCCGAGCCTTGTGATCGGGCTCGGCACCTTTTGTTTACTTGAGCTTATTATTCATTTCTTACATTGGCGACTGTGGCCTTACCGGGCTACTTTGCTGAGCCCGGCTCTTGCCGGTCAGGCCATCGTACTGACCCAACCCGCACATAATTACATGGCAGCTTACCGAACCGGTCTCGTGTTCGGACTCGGTGGTACTATTGGCCTGACTGGGCTTCCTAGTTGAGCCCAGCTAGTGCCGAATAGGTCATCGTACTGATCCTAGCCAACACTTCGTTCCTTACGTTAATTACGCCGCTTCGACTCGATCCATACTTACCAAAACTAAATGCAAACAAGTGAAGATTACATATTTTTACAAGACTCGTCTACTTTTTACAAAATATCATTACAAGAGACCGCCCTAAATCTACTGGTAGAATTTTTTCAAAAATGCCGAATTCCACGGGTATTGGTGGGAGGTGCCGTCCAGGTGTTCGAGACGGTAGGCCCCATGCAGAAGGACCTCGCTGATCTTGTAGGGCCCCTCCTACTTCGGCTTGAGTGGTCTGGGATCAGGCCCCGTTACCCTTTTCAGTACCAGGTCGCCGACCTGGTAGGAGCGCGGTTTGACTTGTGAATTGACGTATCTTTCACTTCGCCTCTTGTACGCTGCATTTCTGAGCTCGGCTTGCGACCGGTGCTCATCTATCAGGTCAAGGTTTTCTCTGAGCGACTCGGCATTAGATTCCTCCTCGAAATTTGTTACCCGAAAAGTTGGGATACCGAGCTCAACGGGTATCATTGCCTCGGTCCCGTATGCCAGTGAGAACGGCGTTTCCCCAGTGGATGATCTGGCCGTGGTGCGATATAACCAGAGCACGTTCAGGAGTTCTTCCAGCCAGGCCCCTTTCGCAGCTTCAGGTCGGACCTTGAGCCCTTGCTTGATTATTTTGTTCACAGCTTCGACCTGGTCGTTAGATTGAGGGTGATAGGGTGTTGAGAAGAAGTGTTTGATGCTGTGCTCTTTGCAAAACGCTTCTAATTTCTTCCCTTCGAATTGTTTTCCATTGTCGGTGACTATCGAGTTCGGCACCCCGAAATGACATACGATGGACTTCTATAGGAAATCGATCATTTTCTGTTCGGTGATGGTGGCGAGCGGCTCGACTTCTGCCCATTTTGTGAAGTAGTCCACAGCGACGACCGCGTACTTCACGCCGCCTTTTCCAATGGGTAGGGGGCCGATTAGGTCGACACCCGACTTTGCGAATGGCCATGGGCTGAAGATCGACTTCAGGGGTTGGGAAGGTTGGATGATGTTATGCGCGAAGGTCTGGTATTTTGTGCATCTCCGGGCCATATCTAAGGCGTCCTTCTTCATGCTAGGCCAATAATAGCCCTGCCTGAGGACTTTGTGAGCGAGGGCGTACCCTCCGGAGTGGTTTCCGTAAATACCCTCGTGAATCTCTTTGAGTATGTACTCGGCACCTTTCTCGTCTGTGCACTTAAGCAGAGGTGCCGAGTACCCCCTCTTGAATAGTTCACCCGCCACGATCGTAAACCGAGCTGCCTGGGTACGGAGCTGTCTGGCCTCTTTTGGGTCAGACGGCAACGCACCAGTCTCGAGATACGATCGGATCGGGACCATCCAGTTAGGTTGCTCCTCGTCTCCGGTGGCCTGACCGGCACTTAAGATGGAAGCGTTGGACACTGACGGTTGTTTCTTGTGGCCGACTTGGATGTATTCAACACTCTCCACCCCGACACTTGAGGCGAGGCGGGGCAAGGCGTCGGCTTGCACGTTCTCTATCCAGGGGATGTGTTCTATTCGGGTCTGGAGTTTGCCCAACTTTTTCTTCACTAGCCACAGATAGGGGACCAATCTGGGTTCTTTGACCTCGAATTCCCCGGAGACTTGCTTAACCATCAGCATTGAGTCGGAGTATATGACGAGGTCGGTCAGGCTCATGGCTTCGGCCAAGGCGAGCCCGGATAGCAATGACTCGTCTTCAGCCTCATTGTTGGTCGCCGAGAAGAGGTACTGGATCGAATGACAGAAGAGTTTCTTTTGGGGATCCACGAGGACGACCCCTCCGCCTGCTCGTCCGGCCGTGGAGGACCCATCCACGTACATCACCCAAGGCTCCTCGCTCTTCGCTTCCTCGACTCCCGGTGTGAACTCGGCTATGAAGTCCGATAGTACCTGCCCCTTCATTGCTGTTCGGGGTCGGTAGTGGATGTCATATTGTCCTAGCTCCACCGCCCATTTCACCATCCGGCCTGAAGTGTCGGGCCGGTGTAAGATCTGCCTTAGTGGGTAGGCTGTGAGGACGGTAATTGAATATTCCAAGAAGTACGGTCTTAGCTTCCGGGCTGCGATCACCAAGGCGAAAGCGAGCTTCTCCAGGGACAGGTATCGCAGCTCGGCATCATGGAGGGCCTTACTTACATAGTAGACCAGGTATTGGTTTGAGTTCTCTTCCCAGATCAGGGCGGCACTTACCGCCACATCGGATATTCCCAGGTATAGATAGAGCATCTCACCTGGGCGGGGCTTCTGCATCGTTGGAGCCTGGCTGAGGGTCTCCTTGATGGCCTCTAATGCCTGTTGACAGTCCGGAGTCCATTCAAACTTGTGATTTTTTCTGATGGCATCGAAAAAGGGTTTGCAACGGTCGGTTGATTTGGAGATGAATCGACTCAAGGCGGCGAGTTTGCCGGTTAGACTTTGGACTCCTTTTATTGAGGTCGGTGGTCGGAGGTCTTGAACTGCTCTGATCTTCTCGGGATTTGCATCGATGCCGCGCTGGCTGACGATGTATCCCAAGAACTTTCCCGAACCGACGCCGAAAGTACACTTCTTCGGGTTTAATTTCATCGAATAATCACGCAAAATAGAAAACATTTTATTGAGGTCATTAACATGATCAGACGCAAACACGGACTTAACTAGCATATCATCTACGTACACTTCCATGCTTACACCTATCAAACTAGCGAACATCTTGTTAACTAGGCGCTGGTAGGTGGCCTCTGCGTTCTTCAGTCCGAACGACATCATGGTGTAGCAGTAGAGTCCGCGTGCCGAATAGAAAGAAGTATGTTCTTCGTCGTCCGGGTGCATAGGGATTTGATTGTAATCGGAGTAGGCGTCCATAAAGCTCATCAGCTCATGCCCCGAGGTGGCGTCGACCATGTAATCGATTTGAGGCAGGGGGTAACTATCTTTGGGACATGCCTTATTCAGGTTGGAGAAGTCAATGCATAGGCGCCATGCCCCGCTTATTTTCTTCACAAGTACCGGGTTGGCGACCTAGGTCGGGTACCGGACTTCGCGGATATATTCATTGTCCTTAAACTTGATCACCTCCTCTTCAAGGGCTTGTTGTCGGTCCGGGCCAAGCTTCCTTCTTTTTTGCACGATCGGCTTGACCATGGGGTCGACCTGCAGACGAGGGCAGGCGACCCGTGGGTCGATGCCGACCATGTCCTCATGGGTCCACGCGAAGACGTCCGCGTTTTCCCCGAAGAATCTGGTCAGCTCAGCATTCAACGACCCCGGCAGCTTGCTCCCAATCCTCAGTTGTTTCTGACAAGTTTCCTCGTTGATGAAGATGATTTCAACCTCGTCCATGGGTTCGGCCCTTTTTGTCCCCCTTTTCTCATCATATTGGGTTCGGGGGTCGAGGTCATCCTCTTCCATGACCGGCTCTTTGTCGGCCCTTCTCCCTCTGTCCAGATTCAGGTCGGCTCCAGACTCTTCTGCCTGGCCAGCGCTACCGTCAACCGAGGGGAGCAGACCTATCTGGTTTCCCTGTATGCGGTCGTCCCTCCCACCGGGGTTATCCAGACTGGCATCGGTGTTCGGGTTGTCCCTCTTCGACTCGACTCTTGCGTCAGTTGGGTCGGCATCCATCACGGTCAGGGGGTGCGAGCCTATCTGGTTGCCCAACATGCGGTTGCCCCCCGGACCATGGTGTGCCGACTCTGGAGCAGCTTCCAGCCCGGCCTCCCTCGTCTCGGCGCCTGCAGGAGGGTTTGCTGCATTTATCTCTGCCTGCAGGATGGTTAGGACGCACTCCCGCGCCTCTCTCTGATCCCCACGGTGGGTCCCCTCCCCATCTGAGGTCAGGAACTTGAGGGAGTAATGAAATATGGAGACGGCCGCCTTCAACTTGTAGAGTGCCGTTCTTCCCAGAATGGCGTTGTATTCGCTTGGGCAGTCCATGATTTTGAAGGTTTTTTTAATAATCTTCGTGGGCTGCCCCTTCTCTCCAAATCGGATTGGCAATGTGACTTGGCCGACGGGGGCCGTCATCTGTCCGTTGAAGCCTTGAATCCATTCGCGACAAGGCTGCACCTCTTTCTTGTCGATCCCCATCTTTTTGAAAGTATCGTAGTAGAGAATGCTCGCGGTTGTCAACCATGATGCGGTGGATCTTGATCGTCATTATCGGTTCCGTGATCACCAGGGCATCGGAATGGGAGTGGTCGAACAGAAAGGCATCTTTATCGGTGAAGGAGATTTTGTTTGGGGTTGGCTCTGACGCCGGTCTGCTGTCGGCATGCATCACCCTTTGCCCGGCGTAATAGGCTTGCCGGGAATGGGCCTTGGTTTGCCTCCTGGAAAAGAGGGATTCGCCTCGGCTCGTTTTGACGCGCCGTGGGGACCGGTCTCTTTTCCTGCCCCTGGAGATGTCGGCCTCGCTTTGATGGATAGGGCAGAAGGTCATGATCTTGTGGGGGCCGTCCTGTTGCGGCTTCTTCCTCTGAGGATTCACGTCGGTCTCCTCATCACTGTCGAGGCCGTCACCAAAACGACCTCCCTTCTTCCTCTTCTCGCCCGAGTGGGTGAAACTCTTAAGTTGTGGGTCGTCAATCAACTTAAGCAGTGCCGAGATCATATTCCAGCACTGGTCGGTGTTGTGCCCATGCGCCTTGTGATAGGTGCAGTAACGGGTCTTGTCTACCTTATCTTTGTCTGTGAACATTGGCATTGGCTTCGGGTCCGGCAATAGTCCCTTCGCCTTGATCTCTTTGTAGACCATGGCGGCACCCACGGAGAATATACTCTGGTAACTCTCCTTCAGCTCTTCGGCTTTTTGTCTCCGCTGGGATCGGACCTCGGCAAATGACTTGCTAGGTTTCCCTGACTTTTCCTCCTTAGCCTTGCCCTTGGCCGGCGCGGCATCGAAGGTTGGGATTGACGAGGACTCCTCCGCCATGATGTAATCCTGGGCTCGGGTAAGGAACTCCTGATAAGTGGTCGGCTTATTCTGACACAGGGACCATTTGAATAACGTCTTCGGTCTCAGGCCGCCCTGAGCGGTGATCAATAGTGCGTCAGGGTCGCACCGCTCCATGTTTTGAACTCGGTCGTTGAACCGAGCGATGTAATCTTTCAGACTCTCGTCCTCTCCTTGGACGATATTAGCAATAGATTCCTTGGGAGCCAAACCCATTTGCGACCCGATAAAGTGTGATCGGAATGCCGACCTGTGCTGTCCCCATGAGGAGATGGAATGGGGGTACAGGGAGTGGTACCACCTTTGCGCTTTCGGCCCCAGCGTTAAGGAGAACATGCGGCAGCGTAGGGCGTCTATTGCACCGTGCAGGTCCATCCAAGAGGTGTAGAGGCCGATGTGGGAGTCTGGATTCGAACTTCCGTCGTAGAGGCCGAGCTGCGGCACCTTTATCTTCTTCGGGACGGCTTCCTGTAAGATGTCGGGGGAGAGAGGTGAACCGTTGTCCGCAACTCGGGGAGTTGATCGTGCGTAAGATTGCGGATAGGGAGGGAGCGATAGCTCACTCCTAGAGGGGTGTCGTCCCTCTAGTTCGACGATTCTGCGCTTGAGGGCCGCGACTTCGTCAGTGTCGCGCCCTATAGCTTTGCCCCGTTCGATGACCTCCCGGAGGTCGCGGTTGGCCTGGCTCTTGTCACCCAAGCGCTGGTAAACAGAACGGCAGACGATTTGGAGGTATTGCTCTGGACGGCTTTCACCCGTCTGCTCGGTAGGCGCCGGTCTGGTGCTCTTGTCACGGCGGTTCCAGGCCTCAAGGTTGGGTGATTGAGCCGTAGTTTTGGATTTCGTCGGGTTCTTCTTCTGCCCCCTAGCCCCCTTTTCGGGGATATGGAGCAGGGTATTTTGGGGGTTTTTCGTGGGCGCCACGATGTTTCCCCCGAACTACTGGCTGGCGAGTGCCTTCGCGAAGACCCCTTCGAGAGCTTTGAGGACGTCGGGGTGTTGCATGGCCGCAGCGAAGGTCGGGACTGGTGGAGCAGGGGCTGGCGTTCCCTGCAGAGCACGACAGGAGGTTTCCCCGCCGTTGCGCCAGCGAGAATGTGAGCCGGACTGCTGAGTAGACTGGTCATGACCGGATGAAGTCATTTCGAGCGGATTTTTTTGGAAGTGAAAAGTGAGAAAAGGGTGGATAAGATGTGGGGTTCCACAAAGTCGAATAATTGACACCAAGTAACTTATGGGGCCCTTCCTTTAGCGCCAAATTTTTTATGGACATTTCCGATCAACGGTTAAAAAAATAAGAAAAGAAATAAGAAATAGGGGAAAAGCGAGAAAATGCGGTTTAATTACGATTTTATTAATCGATCACGAGGTCGGCCTCTCGTAAGAGGTCGGCACTTGCGATATCCTTACAAATTCTTACACGGGTTACTTACAAGCTTAGAGGGAAAATGTAGAGAGAGTACAATTGGGGATTCAACAATCCAAAATAAATGCTCAAAGCTTCTATTTATAGGGTCCATAAATGCGACATTATTCAGATACTGTTTATGGGTCTTGTCGCACAGTAACTCGGTAAGACAGGCCGGCGTTTCTCTGACTGATTGGGAGTGATTTGTGGATCTTCCAATCATTACCTGCAGCGCATTTAATGCAGGTATGGGCTGCATTAAATGCGGACATGCTCCTTGGCCGGGCTAGACATCATAGACCTGCAGGCTAGTCTGGGATGTCCCATCGGCAATCATTGATTGACAAGTGGCGCTATTCCTGCTTTCTTGGATCCTAACCCTTACGAATGCTGATCTGATAAGACCCCAGGTCGGACCCAGACCTCGATCCATCTTCCGGTCTCCCGGATCCCATATCCACACGGCACATGACAAAGCCGGCTCCTCAATGAAGCAGAGGTGCCGACCTCGGGGAGACGCTGACCGTCGTCCCCTCTTGACTTTGACCTATGCTCTACTCGGCACCTCAGAATTAACTCGGCAACCAGCTCCGTCGGTCTGGTCGATTAAGCCCGGTTCACAACCTTTCAGATCGTGACCTTTAGATGAGCCCGACTCGGATATCAACAACACTAATTTGCGTGTATATTACCAATGTAAAGAAAAATTATGCTTTATTTATTTAATAAATCATGGATAGTTAAAGATATAATCACATAAATAAACCTTTATATATATATATATATATATATTTTACAATCTTGGAATGATATATATAAATGAAAAGCTGAGGATGAAACATCATTAAAAAGCTTTCTCTCTATATATATAATCATATGGAATGATTGGATATTGAAGAATCAAATATAAAAGATGTTGGTGTGCTTCGTATTAAATGTATAGAAGTGTAAGAATCAACTGTTCAGAATTTTGGCATGCATCGAATTACATATATTGGGAGTGTAAAATGGAATCATTCGGTTTTAATATAATTAAATATGGTAATAAGTATTTTGTTTTAACCAATTAGTAAATGCAATTATAGTATGTCCGAACCTATTTATTTTGGCATTTAAGTATATTAATTTTTGTCCGAACCAAAAGACGAAGCATGTAATGTTGCCAAATAAGATTCCAAAGCGTGCGAGCCAGCTATTTAGGCTCAACACGTTTTGAAATTATATAAAAGGGGGATATAAACGACATAATAATACTTTTACACTCAGATATAAAAATTTGCAATAAATAGTATAAGAAATGGGGGGGGGGAACGGGTGCAGTCCCACGCACGTGAAGCGCATCATAACAGCAAAAACCCAGATGAAGCCCAAGTGGGATTCTATCCCAAAACCAGCTGGTGGAAGGAGGAGTAGCCCATTAGACTTATAAATTAGACCTACTTTCCCTATATAAACGATTGAGAAAACTCACAAGTGAATGTTCTAATAAATAGTTTGATCAAATAATAATTTGGGTTTAGTTAGCTCTCTGCTGGATTGAATACGGTCATTGAAATCTTGATACGTGTGCTTTTGCTTCCTTGAGTAAATTTTTTTTTAAAAAAAAATTAATTAATTAAACTTTTAAATTACTCTTACTTCAAATTAATACAAAAAATTCTTATATAGTATACCAGTTTTATCTTATTTTTACTTTTGACACCCAACCACCCAAAAATAGCATAAAATTAAGAGGAAAATGAAAAATTTTACAAAAAAATGTCATTTCAAATTCAAGGTCAGTATGAGCTTAAAACTTCAAATTGAGTAAGGCATATTATTGTCCATAAAAAGAGGAACAAAATGAGAGTTCACGCATCAAATTTGGACAATCGAGTCGTCGGAATCGTGGTTGAAGTATACTAAAAGGCAAACTTTTATATGAGGTTTCAGAATGTATTTACTTGGTCTTCTGGTTGACTCAAATAAATGTCTACACATTGTTGCACTCTTTATGATTGCTTGTTTGCTAAATGTCCAGTTATCTTATATTGTAGACAATGTGGGGTGTTAGTGGTCACGCATAAAATTGCATTGTCAGCTCCTTATAAGATATAAATGGTATTCACAGCTAAAAAAATTATGGATAGGACTATCGGTTTAGGTTGTACTATAAACTCGATGTTGATTGTCTTGGCTATTTGTTTACACTAGTGCGATGTGTGGCATTGAAAGGATCATGATTGAGACGTGTTCTTCTGTTCTGACTGTCATGAAGAACTAAGGTCTCGGTGACTCTACTAATTCTTAACCCTAATTGTGATACTTAGATTATGTGAGATATTTGTTTGTTACTTTAACTTACCATGGGTGAGAACCAAGTTTGGTTCAGTATGCTCTGTATCATAGGTAACGACATTATTTGCTTAATATATATTTATCGGCATTAGGGCACTGTATTCTAGTCATTCAAGTTGATGACGTCCCCTTAAGAAACTTATTAAAATTATCGTATTAAACCCTGCAGGCAAATTTAATCTATATGATAATAAGGTTGAGAGGTACTACTGAAGGAATAAAAGACGTCAATTAATTAAAGCAGTCATAATCTTTAATAATTAACGGACGTGTGATATATTAAATACGAAGAATTATTTTGAGTCTAATAGGAGCCTAAATTCGTTTCGGGATAGGACGAGAGCGCAAGATTATTTCTCTTGTGGAATCAATTAATATCTAAAGGTCAAATTGTGTTTTGTGTTGAACATAAAAATTTGGGCCCATAGAGAGCCCAACCCTATACCTTCTAGGAGATCCCTAGTCTGGCTTAAGGATCTCTATAAATAGAGGAGCTTGTATACCTTTTAACCCAGATAAATTCGTGAGACACTCATCATCCGCCACACGTGAGACGAGAGTGACGTTTGGGGTTCAAGAAGAAGTGAAGGAGTCTGGTCTTTGATCGTCGTCCATCCAGTGTCCAAACATGGTCGGGATACAGCCTAGAAGATTGCCTTACCAAATCAAAGCCTCTATTTAAGGTAGCTCTCTAATCATACTTTAGGAGCATGCCTAGGTTTGTTTGAAAATATGTATGTACGTATTTAATATCTGATTATGATAAGTGAGAACGGACCGCCGTCATCGGTGTGTTCCAGCAATTGGTATTAGAGCCATGGTTTCGTGGATTATTGGCTCTGCCTTAAACATGTAATTTATTTCGCGTATTTGTTTTCAATCATGTTTCTGTATGGATGAATGGTTATCTCGTTTTTTCTTTTGGATAGTGTCTATCACAGCCCTCTGTATTGTTGTAATCGTTTTTCCCACCAGATAATAAGCGTAGGTGGTGTAGGTGATTGAAATGAAACATGTATAAGGGTTTTTTGTGTTTGTCTTTGCTGTAATTTGATGTTTGTGGGGGAAAATGACGGATATGGATGAGCTGGATGCAGCAACTAGGGTTCTTGCATCCAAAGAGGGCAATTTCGTCAGTCGAAAACTGTTTTTGCCATAACTTTTGCTACAAATGATCGTTTTCAGCCCACAAGTACGTTTTATAAAAGGGAAGGACGAGATCTACAAGGGCATTAGTAGAACTGTGATAGGCTATGGTTTGGTCAAGTTCAATCGTTTTGATGATGCTTTCAACTCTTTTCTGTTGGTGAGAATCGAAGTCGCGCGAATGATCCGTTTTGCACGAGAGGCCAATTCGAGCTTTCAGCCACACCCTTGTTGATTTGTGTAATAGCTATTATAGGCTGTTAGTGATGATTTTTAAGGGGCATTAGTAGAACTGTGATAGGCTATGGTTTGGTCAAGTTCAATTGTTTTGATGATGCTTTCAACTCTTTTCTGTCGGTGAGAATCGAAGTCGCGCGAATGACCCGTTTTGCGCGAGAGGCCAATTCGAGCTTTCAGCCACACCCTTGTTGATTTATAGAATAGCTATTATAGGCTGTTAAGGATGATTTTTAAGGGGCTACGATAGATGTTTTTATTTTTTGCAATTTATCGTTTTGTGGATGACGATTTAACTTCTGCTTAAGCATGATTTTATGATTATATGTCTAATTGTTTTAATCATTATTCTGGCATGCTAGAAATCATGTACATAGGTGATTTAAATTCTAGAAGAGAAGTTACCGCTTTTTCTTTGAATTTAGGATCATGCAAGGATTTATGTGATTTGCGTATTAGGAGCATGCTAGGATTTTTATTGCTTATTGGTGCATGCTCTTAAAAACCATCAAGTAAAATGACTGAGTGATTTTAAAATACATTTATTTAGGTCATTTATTCTCTACATTTGATCTTTAAGTAACGTGTTTGTTGCTCGCGGAACCATGGCTGCCCCCCTCCTAGTGGATGCGGGATTCACGAGCTTACTAGATAAGACTTTTATTCAAAAGAATTAATCTTTGGGTGAAGTATGTGGCATATGCGTGACCTATGGGGTCTCCTTCCTAACAGATGTTAGGATGTGTCATTCATAAGTTAACTGGTAAAAACTATTTTCAAGATGGCCATAGGAAATTATTTACTAGTGATGTGTCTTCCCCATCGATAAGTTCATAAATTGTGGATGATTGTCCTTAGGGTTAAATTGTGGTCATCACTTAGATGTGAATTTTAATATAACTCCCCAATGGAGCCCCTCTTCTAATTCACATGACTAGTGTTAAATTTCCGACTCTTAATTTTATTCGTATAAGGACAAGTTGACGTGCAATTGAAATTAATAAACTGGGTGTCTACTTAACAAACACATGTGTAAACGTCCATCCTAATGTGGCTTGCATATGTGTTAATCAAGTTGTCGGAAGTTGCATGAAATAATTATTTTGACGGTTTTTTATATTTACTTAACGGAGATATATGTAAACGCCCATCCTAATGTGGCTTGCATATGTGTTAATTAAGTTGTCGGAGGTTTCATTAAATAATTATTTTGAATGTTTTCCATATTTTATGTTTTAACTCTATGTGAATGATCGCTTATGTGAATCAAAACATGCTTGTTGGTCCAAATTATTTGGACTGGAAGAGGAATCTGGATATTTTCCTTGTTGCGGATGAGTACAACTGTGTGCTCACCACACTAGCTCATTTCCTTTTGAGCGCCACTTCTACTGAAGAGGTGCCTTAGTCGTGATGGATTACTCCTCCGAGTAACCTGCCACTAAGGCCACACTAAGTACTCCCAATAAAATAATTCAATAACTCAACAATTGTAAGGCTTCAAACGAGGTCTCATTAATCGTGAATAAAAGTGTTGATTACATCATCTCTAATAATCTCCAAGAAAAAGAAAAAATTTAAGCATAATATTTCTTTAGATTGGCAACATTCCATGACCTGGCAAGCGTTCTCCCCTCAGCTTCCTTCAATGAATATGCCGCTCCAGCATGGACTTTCTCGACCAGGTATGGTCCCTCCCAGTTCGGCTCCATCTTGTCGACATGTTTCAGTATGTTGACTCTTTTCCAGACCAGGTCGCCTACCTGGAACCTTCAAACTTTCACTTTCCTATCATGTGCTGCTCGCATCCTTTGTTTGTACGATTCGACCCTGATCGAAGCCCGCTCTCGAAGCTCCTTGATTGTATAAAGGGCCGCCATAATATCTCTCTCTCTCTCTCTCTCTCTCTCTATATATATATATATATATATATATATATAGGGGCTGGTTCAAGTAAAAACTAGTCGTGGTGTGAGAATCGTTTTTTTATGCTATTTTTAATTGTGTATGATGTTATTTTTCATATTAGATGATGCTATCATTTTTACAAATGCTACCAGAAATTGTGTTGTTATTTTTAATAAAATTCATCCTGGTTAAAAATAGCATCAAACACAATCAATCATAGTACTACGCCCAAATAAAAATAACGGTTCTCACGATTCTCACACTAAGATTTGGTTCTCATTTGCACCACATCTTATATATATATATATATATATATATATATATGGAGTTAGGATCATATGAGAATAATAGATAGTGAAAGAAATAAGAATGATTGTGTACCATTAGATTCTACATATCAATGGTTAAGATAAAGTCAAAATTCAGTCAATCATTAATGGCAATATAGTAATTAAACATACATATTGTGGTCAAATTTACACATTTGACCACTCAATAAGGATAAAACAGACATTATACATACACAATGGGCCCCACCACAAACCCTACTACAACACATTCTCTCTCTCACTCTTACACCAAAAACACACACTCACACACGCACGCTGCGCACACACAAACACACACTACACACACCTTGAACACACACATGACTACACATACGCTACCAGCCCGCCACCGCGACACCATCTGCCGCCACATCCCTCGCCGACGTATCCGCCATAAATTTTATAGCCTGAACATCCAATGTCCGCCGGAAGAAGGTTCGGTCACCAAGTCGGCCGTCGTCGGCCTTCGTCCAAGCTTCACACCGGTGGGTCGAGGTTTCTGGTTCGACTCACACTGCCGCCGCATCTCCAGCCATTACCGTCTGTCTGCCATTCCTCCACCACCGGCAATGTCTCAGCCGCCGGTCTCCTCAAGGGCGTGAAATTCTCGGCCGTTTTCGCCGTTCGCCGGTAGGTCGGCGGTGAACGTCGCAATCCGACGTCGGCGGCGAACAACAATGTGATTTTGTTGGCAGCAGGCGGGTGATTAATTTTGGGGTGGGCTCTTGAGAATTTAATTAGGTGTAGGGACTTGATTGCAATTATAGAAACTTTTAATATATTACAATTTAGGTTATGGGTTAAATGTGTAATTAATGAAAGATGTAATTATTATTTTAATGTAGGGAATAGATTGCATTTATATAAAGTATATTATGATTCATGTGAAGTGTTAAATATGTAATTAATGAAAGATATAATTATTATTTTATTATTTGTACTTAATTTTATATTATATAAAAATAAAATCATATTATCTTTTTATATAATTTAGTCCGGTCAGTGATTTTGGAAATTTTAAAAAACAAAGACGATATGAAATAAATGTAATTATAAGAAATAAATACAAATAATTGAACCAAAATATAAACTTTCGAAATTACAAGTTTAGTTCGGTCGATATTGTGCAATCCGATAGCCATTAATGTGCATTTCGTGTAACTCTAATGTTCACTAACAATACCTAAAAAATAATTGAGATTTGTAGAGTAAAAATAATTTGCTCGGACCAACTTAATAAATCTTGTGCCGAACAATTTAATTCATCTTCGGTAGATATTGTACAATCATGCAGTCATTAAGGTGCAATGTGTCTAAAGTTATTTTGCAATCTCGGTGCATAATAATAATAACAACAACAACAACAACAATAATAATAATAATAATAATAATAATAATAATAATAATAATAATAATAATAATAATAATTACATGTTTAGGGTTTTGCAATTCCGCCTGATAATTATGAATATGGCCATTAAATTTCTTACATGAGTATATCACACTATATTTTAGATTACTTATTGTAGTAAAATTGTTTGTTTCTTGTACCTATTAATAAGTATTCCGTCCATTATGTATTGATTCTTTTTTTTTCTTTCTTTTTTCGAAACGATAGAATTTATTACTAAGACATATAATTACAACCCGATCAGTTGTCGAATGGGAGAGGCCTACCAATGGTAGTCTATAGAATCACAACACAACACTACAAACACACAAAGGCTCCCAACAGAATAATACACACTCCGTATGGGAGAATACAAGCTACCCAATAGGTGAATAGACACTCCTAAAGCGGAGAAGAAAAACACAAACGCACTTTGATTATTTTAACAAATACAAAATTCATATATTTTTAATATAATAAAATGTAAAATTTGCAAATATAGTATTACAATGTTCATCGGATACATAGAATTAAATTCAACGTACTGACATATAGGAGACTGTAATTAATACTTTTTTTTTTCTCGTGACTAAAGCATGAAAAGTATTTAGCGAATCTTTTTTTCTTACCAATGATTCACAATTATATTCATGTAGTGCGAATAGGGGATGCAAGATTTAATTTGATGTGATTGCTATAAATGTGTATATATATCTTCTTGGAATACCTATAACCAGTTGTGGAAAAATATAACAAATTCGTTTTCATATGCAAGAAGTATATAGCAGACAAACTTATCTCTGTTCAGTACCTTCAAAGTTCTGCTTAATTTCTTGCTTATTTAATGTATAATTACTGGATATTCAAAACAGCAATACGAAAAGAACCCGTTGAAAATAAGTTGATAGGATCATTTGCATATTTGACACAACTTCATTTAAACATTTGTCGGGTTCCAATTATGTTTATGCATGAATGTTGACATGTGCATGCTAATGCAGCTTTTGGATGTGGAGTTTTATGAAGACGTTTTTTAGTTACTGCATTTGTTTTCTTTTATTCAGAAGTCGTCGATCACTTATGTAGTCGTGACACGCTTTCCTTGCTGAGTTATGTTAGTTCTATTTTCCTTTGTTTTATTTTCCCTACACGTGTCGCTTTATGATAGGGTGTGTCTTAGCTGAGGGAGTATATGTACTTGGTCGTCTTCTTCATTTGTTAGATCTGGATGAAAAATGCTATGAGCTAATGAAAAATGGTGTTATAGAAATTATCCCAAGTTTTATCATACCAGATATTTTTGTTGTTATTTTGATTTCTACAATGAATATATCTGAAAGAAAAGGTTTGGGATATTTAGGCATAGCACGTTTGGAATATATATATAGATATATATATCCTTCAACTGTGCCATAAATTGTTACAAGTAGATTTATTGATTTCATAAAAGCTAATCATAATATCAGTTTAATTATTATTATAAAAAATTGAATCAAAATAAAAAAAATGTCAAGGTTATTGTAATTTATAGATTCAATTCATTACGAATAAGTGGATTCATGTTATTTTCAGGCAAACAATTTTTTCCCACTTAATTACAACATCTTGCTTTATCATTGATATTAGTTTTTTATTAATAATATTCTAAGATTTATGGATTACTAATTTTTTTTGGGAAATACGTTAACTTGTTCATTTTCACCAGAGAGATACTAATTTAATGGATGAGTACACCAATTTACCTGGGTTGGAACACAATACATATATTTTGTGGTGGAGTGCACTAATTTCCATTAATACTTATAAATAATGAAAATATACTTATTCGATATAATTTACAAAATATGGTAAGTGGTATGTTTTGTATGGAAACAAGATAGTTTATAACGGTTAAATGATGGTTAAGTAGTAAATGTATGAAAAGTTAAAACATCATAAATTTATTTTTTATTTTATTCTTTAATTATTTGTTAGGCATTTCCTCTATAAAATATCGGGTAAAATATACATAACCCCCCTGTATTATACGAAATTTGCACATTTACTCCTGGTATTTTAAAAATTGCATCAGACCCGCTTGTATTAACTAATTGTTGCACGATTCCCCCTTCTCTATCCAACTTGACTGCGCGTGTAGTACACATTTCTGTAATGCGAAAATTATTTATTTATTTTTTATATATTTTTTATTTTAAAATTAAAATTTATTATTTTGTCCCTTGACTTTATACCAATTATTGGGTAAAATTAAAGTAAACTGCTGCTATTGAGATTCGAACTTGGGCCAAACAGCCAATAGATAATGCTTCACACCACTCTGCCACCATCATTATATGGTACAAATCTAAGACACATTTATTTAAAACTGTAGAACACAAGAAAACTTAATCAAACAAAAAATAAAAAATAAAACAATCACAAAAAAAAATAATAATAGAAAATATAATTAAAATAAAATATAATAAAAATTAAGTATGAAAATTAAATAATCAATATATTACTCTTTAATATAAAAATAAAAATATAATTTCATTTAAATAAATAAAAAAATATAAATATAAAATGAATTTTAATTATATGTTTTTATGAATTGAAGTAATAATATATATATATATATATATATAAAATTAATTTATGATACTTTATTTATATCTGTGCATATGCACAGGATAAGAAACTAGTCAGATCTTCATTTTACTCGCTATCATAAGTGTTCAATCTCTGATATTGCAACTCTACCTCGACCAGCAGCAATGCCTCCATCCCATAGATCATGCTGAATGGTGTTTCTCCTATTGTCAACCTCGGGGTAGTTCTGTATGCTCAAAGTACTGAAGTGAGTTCGTCGACCTATGCCCCGACGCCTTCTCCAATCTCTTCTTTAGCCCATTTAGTATGATTCTGTTGGTCACCTCAACTTGTCCATTAGCTTGCGGATAAGCTACCGAGGCAAAGTGTTGCTCGATCTTCATGTCCTCGCACCATGCTCAAATTCGCTTGCCATTGAATTGCGTCCCATTGTCGAACACCTACACCTTTGGGATTCCAAACCTGCAACAAATATCGTTATATAAAAAGTGTATCACTTTCTCCTCCGTGATCTTGGCCAAGGGTTAGGCCTCCACCCACTTTGTGAAGTAATCCACCGCCACAATCAAAAATTTCTTTTGTCATGTTCCTTGCGGCATCGGTCCCACCAGATCGACACCCCATTGTGCAAATGGGATAGGAGCACTCATCGTCGTCATTGCCTTTGCGGGTTGATGGATGAGTGGACCATGCTTCTGACATTGTAAACACCTTTTCACCATCACCTTTGCATCCTCCTTCATCATCGCCCAGAAATACCCCGCTCGCAGTATCTTTGCCACCAAGGTTCCTGCTTTGTTGTGATCGCTACAACACCCTTTGTGTGTCTCTCACATATCGACCTTCCTCCCTTGTTATACACCGTAAATGCGGCCCTGCGTACGACCACTTGTACAAAATACTTCTATGTTCAAAAACCTCCTCATCACTTTCACCACTCCATCTCTCAACTCCTTCAATATCGATGCCCTCCAATCTTCGACCTCTTCTATCTTTGTCACTTTGGCCTCGACCACGCTCTTCTCCATATGCAACAAAGTCACACTTCTACTCTTGCAGTCCACTAGACACTGCACTATTTTGGATAACAAGTCTGCTCGACCATTTTCACTTCGAGGTATTTACATTAGCTCGAACGAGCTGAACTCCCCTTGCAATCTTTTTATCTCATCCACATACTTTTGCATCCTATCCTCCTTTATCTTGAAACCCTCTTGGAATTGCCGGACCACTAGCTGGAAATCTGAATATACTTGAATTTTTCGAGCACCTCCAGCTATTGCTAACTGCAAGCCCTTGATGACCGCTTCGTATTCGGCCTCATTGTTCGATACCCGAAATCCCACCTTAGTTGCAAACTCCAAACTGTCTCCCTTGGGCGAAATAAGAATTATGCCCAAGCCTGCTCCACTCCTCGACACCGTACCATCTACAAAAATTTGCCACACTCCCTCCGATTCCTCCTCTACCTTTGTTCCTTCATGTATAAAATTAGCTAACACTTGCACCTTAATCGCCCTCCGCGGCTCGTATATGATCGAATATTCACTTAATTCGACCGCCCACTTGACTAGTCGACCCGACACCAGAGGTCGACCCAATGTCTCTCCTAGATGCATGCTCGTGCGCACCTTCACCTTATGATTTAAGAAATACGGCCTCAACTTCCTCACTATCACGACCACAGCCAAGGCACACTTTTCAATCTCGGAATACCTCAACTCCGCCCCTTGCATCACTCGACTTACATAATATATTGAGAACTAAGCCACTCCTTCCTCCCGAAGTAATTCTGAGCTCACCGCCCTCTCACCAATGGATATGTAGAGCACCAGATCCTCTCCTTGTACCGGTTTAGCCAACAAAGGCAAGTTAGCCAACACTCCCTGCAACTCCTCAAAAGCATTCTGGGCTTCGTCTGTCCATTAGAATTTTGAAATTTTCTTCAAGGTTTTAAACAATGGCCGCGCTTCTCAGCCACCTTAGAAAAGAATCTGATTAAGCCTGCAATTCGACTAGTCAACACCTGCACCTCCTTAACATTCTTTGGCGGCTTCATTTCCACCATTGCTCGAACCTTATCTGGATTCAATTCATTCCTCGCTTCGTCACCAAGTAACCCAAAAACTTCCTCGACTTCACTCCAAATGAACACTTAGCAGGATTCAATTTCTTGCCATACCTCCTCAACGTCAAGAATGTTTCCCTCAATTCTTTCATATGATCGACCTCCTCCTTACTCTTCATGAGCATATCATCAACATACACATCCGTGTTCCGGCCCAACTGCTCCTTAAAAATCTTATCAACCAGCCTTTGATATGTTGCTCCCGCATTCTTCAAACCAAATGGCATCACCACGTAACAGTATGTTCCTCTGCTCGTCACAAAACTCACCCGCTTCATGTCCTCTCGAGCCAAATGAATCTGATGGTATCTGATATAGCCCTATTATCATATGCCGGCCCAAGAACTCTCTACTCGATCGGGTAACGACTCAGATCGTGTAATATCCCATTCAGTAATTAATAAAAGTAATTATTTTAGTTCTAAGTTTGAACTAATTACTTTTATTAATAATGCTCGTTCCTAGTTTCGAGCCCAGTTATTAAGTTATTCAGTTAAAAGTTCGACTTTAAGTTGAAAGTATTATCGGTTAAATTTTATTTAGTAATCGAGTCAGTTCAGTAACTAATTAATTCCGGTCTGTTTATTTTTATAAATGGATTTATAAGATGGGATTAATTATAATAAGATGACGAATGATGAAAAATCGAGTATATTTTGATTACTCGTTCAAGATAAGTCGTGAACCGAACCAAGCATGTTCGGTTACGAGTTAATATTATTACCGAGCAAATGATTCTCGAGCCTAGCTTAGTTTTGAGTATTGGTTAAGTTATAAGGATTAATTAGACATTAATGTTTATTGAATTGAAATATGTTATTTAAGATGAAGTTCAAGTTCAAGTAACATTCCATTTTATTTAGCTAAATGGATGTAAATTTGGCCATTTCTAGTTTGAATGAGAAAGAAAAAGAATAATGAGTCGAGACAAGTTAGGTCTTGAGTTCGGTTAAGTATCCATGAACATTTAAGTTATAAATGTTCAAAGAAGTGAGAAAATTTATTTAGAAATTTTAGTCTATTTAAATTATTAGAGAGAAATATGAAATTTTTAGAATTTTCGTTTTTTTCGGTTTTCGATTGTAGTTGGAATATATGTCCAATTTCAGTTCCGAGAAATAAATTAGATTATTTTCTCTCTATATTTTTAGTAGACTACAAGATAAGAAAAAATTTTCAGCATAAAAAGGAAAAATGCCAAAAGAAAAGAAGGAAATTCAAAAATTGTAAGAATTTTCGATTTTACGGTAACTGTTCGTTTTAAGTCAGAATTTGGTTCCGTAAATTGGAGAATTTTCACTAAATCTCGAATTTAATCATTGAGATCAGATTAAGATCAGAAGAGGGGCCTTTCTAAGCATTGACTATGGGTTGGAGAAGTTTACAAGTTAAGAATACTATTTATTATCTATATTTATTTTTACAAGTTTGTATTGTTTATTTTGTTAATTTCTTCACTCAATTATGTTGTCTTGAAAATTGTGCCTATAAATAGAGGCCTAAAAATCAGAGTTTATGCACCAAAGTTAAGTACCAAAAGTTATATAAGAGTGTAAGAGAGATAAGTAGTAGAAACATTGGAGAAGTGAAGAATTTGAAGTAAAGAATCAAGTTTTTACTCTAGCAAGAAGGAGATAATTTACTTATCTTAAAGTTACATGCTTAAGTTCATGTTTTGATAATAAGTTTACATGTTTATAAGTATGTATATCATGATATAGAAGTTAAGTTTATAATTGATTCTATGAATATAAAGAGTTAAAGTTGTTCAAGATCAATTATATGATATATGTACTTGATTTGATGAGATGTTGATAAAGATATGAATAAGCTGGAAGAGTATGATTTAAATGAATGATTATTATGTAAAAGAGGAGTACATGAAAACAAGAATTAAGAGATTTGGCAAAATATAGCTTGAGTTATGAATTTTTAAAGATGAACATGTAAGATGAAGTTTATGTTCACTATTGCATTTAAATTCTCATAACTTGATGAATATGCATGATAAAATTATGAAATTTTGAGGACATGTCTAATTATAAGTTGAGATTATGACTGTTAAGTTTCATAATTTAAAGATGAGAAATGAATAAGTTATGAATATAAGAAGGCATATATCTAAAGATAAGTATATATGCAAGAATATTCATGAAATGTTTAAGTTGTTAAAATGAGATGATCATGAATAATTCTCATATAAGTGATGAGTAATTTGATGATGTTTTGGTGTAATATGTTGAGTATACAATTTTATAAAGATTGTATTATGTATGATATATTAACATCATGATTAAATGTTATGAGTAAAAGATGATATAGCTTGAGATTATTTTCACTTTCAAGTTAATTAAGTGAAAATTTAGTATAAGCCAATTTGGAGATATGATGAATGATGAATTAAGTATTTGATTGAGTAAAAGATCAAATTAAGTTAAGATAAGTTTATAAATCATGTTGATGATGTTGGTAAAAGCAAGCATATTTTAAGTTTAAATCAAATATAATGTGAAATATAGTTATTTTCACATTTGAGTTATGACATGCTAAGTATAATACCATATTAATGTTTATGAAGACATGATTTATACAAGGTTAAGTAATTGACCTTAAGTATAAATAAAAAGAGAAGTTAAGTATAAACTTGAGAAAAAGCAAGTTTAATGAATTTCTATAAGATTTGGATAAGTTAAAAATCCTAAAAATCTTATTGAGTATATGAGCATAGTACTTAGTATATTTGTCTATATTTGATGTAACTTGCAGATACAGTACCAGTACAACACTTATCGTTTTTCAAATGATTTCAAAGACAAAAAGGTGGGGACCCTGAATGGGTATCACGTTGAGTACGATATTGATGTCATATGGGATGAGAAGACCATCAGTTGTCTCAGAGTATATCCTACAGTTTAAGTTTTACGCTTAGGATGAGGAGACATTAATTTTTTCTCAGAGATTATATCCTAAGTTCTGATGGAGGCCATTAGGTGCCTCAGAAATATCCATCAGAGTGTGCACACGTATCCGATTAACTATCGGCAAGATAAGAGAAAAGTTTAAGTTACCGATCAGATATCGGTTTATGATTATCCATATTCGTTACTCACCCCCATGAGTTTTAGTTTCAGGTAATAGGTCGAAGAGGAGGTGTGAGTGGAGCAGTGTTGGTGTGGATAGTGGACTCAGATGAAGACAAGCTTTGATACGGACATTTATAACATTTTGTATAATTAACCACGTTTTCAAGTATTTCCGCTATGCACATTAAGTATTGAACTTGCATTTTAATGAATTTCATATTTCAAGTTTTTACCATTATGAGAAATATGATTATGGTATTTTAAATGCAAGTTTAAAGGAAATCTGTTTTAATTATGTATAAAGAAGTATTAGACAAAAGTTTAAAGATAAACGGATTTTCAAGATGATGAGTTTGAGTAGCATCCCGAGTTAGTCGCAAAAGATTTCGAAAGAATTAAGTATATTCGAAGTAAAAGTTGCGAAAAATTTACTCTGATAAGCGGGGTGTTACAGATCGCCCACATGTTGACATACTCCCGTCAACATATCTAAGTCGACTTCTATAAAGTCGATTCCTCAGCAGAACAACTACAAAAGGGACAAAATCCATGTAAGTCGACTCCTCGAGGTCGACTTCTGGTAGTCGATTCCAAAAGTCGACTTTCACTTTAGAGAAACAAAGTGTAGCCTCCGAATCCTCATGTGACTATGAGTCGACCTCCCATTTCTCGAGGTCACCTTCTTATGCCTCGAGACCGAAGACGTGATGACGACCCATCACACTTGCAGCATACTTGAAGCTCTGCACTCTTCAATGGATAAAGGGGAATCTTGTGATGACGCAGCAACAAGTGTAGACGAACTGATCGGGGCATTTTGGACCCTTCACGCAAGTCGGCCGGGGTATTTTGGGGACTTCAAGTAAGTGTCTCCTCCTATATAAAGGAGGTGAGATAACCCTAAACCCTAACTTCCATTCATTCCATACTCTCCTCCATAGTTGCTGCTGCTCTCTCAGAGCAACCTCGCTTCATCTCTTTCACATACTGACTTGAGCGTTGGAGGCTCTACGCCGGAAACACTTCCGGTGTTGAGTTCTTGTAGGTGTTGTTGCCGTCTAGCAACGGTTCAAAGGCGATTCAAGCAGATCTGAGCTCATTACCACCAGTTCACTCCAGATCTGAGAGCAGACCCATCATTTTGGCGTCGTCTGTGGGCAGTTCTTGAAGGAATTAAGAGCTTTGCACCTAGCTTCGATCTGTTTCTGATGGTCGAGAAGGAAGGGTTGCAGAAGAACTTGAATGAGAAGTTCAGGGGAGCTTAGACTGACAGGAGACCACCACCACTCTCTACCCCTAGACCTCCAATGATGCAGATGCTGGGACTACCACCGTTTGGAGGACTTCCGCCGCCGGGGATGACTCTGGGTGGAGAAACAACCATTACTCCACCCGGAGAGAAGGTGCAAGTGTTGACTCAGGTAGTTACAAGCCAAAACCCCAATCCAGGTGTTGGAGAGAAGGAACCAACGGAGATGTCTCGACGTGAGGAAAAGCAAATTCAAGAGGTGCCGGAACAGACTCAAACACAACCCCGCGTCGAGGAGCAGACACTGACGATGACGAGGACCGAGATGCAAATGATGATCGCTGAAGCTGTGGCCGCCCAGATGAAGCAAGTGGCGCGAGTCGAGTAGAACCCCCAAGTCGAGCAGAACCCGTGGGTCGAGCAACAGCATCGTGTCGAACAGTAGGCTCAGTCGAACATGCAACAAAACAGAAGGGCGGACGAGGAAGAGTCTTCCATTCGAACTGTCAACCCGCAAGCGAGAGATGAGACATTGGAGCAGTTGCTGGCCTAGGTCCGCGATTTGCAGGCTCGAGTCGGGGGAAAGAAGATCAGGGGAGGAAAGGAACATCCGTTCTCACAACAGATCCTGAGGGCCGACTTACCCAGGACTTCAGGGAGCTGAATATATGTACGATGGCTCTACGGACCCATCTCGACACTTGAGGAGTTTTGAGAACATGGCGGTGCTTCACCGCTACAGTCACCCAGTGCAATGTCGCACTTTTCTGACGACTCTGAATGGGTCGGCCCAGGATTGGTTGCATCAACTACCAACTGGGTCGATTCAGGACTTTGATGGTTTTAGCTCGAGTTTTCTCAATTAGTTTGCAAGTGTCAGAGTACAGAAGAAGTCTTACCTCTCATTAATCAGCATGCAACAGAAGAAGGGCGAGTCGCTGCGGGAGTATGTGGCGAGGTTTACGAGGGCATGTGTCGACTGCCCAACAGTGACAGAAGAATTCAAATCGGTACCAGGTTTGTGTAAGAACTCTTTGGCCAAATGACCTGGTGGGAGTTTCGATGACGTATTGGGAAGATGTTCAAAGTACATGAACATCGAGGAAGCAAAAGTCAACTACCTACAGAGCATGAAGATGTCCCAGACCGAAAGTCGAGATGACAAGAAGGAGAAGAAGATTCATTCGACGGGGGAAAGGAGAGGATCCCCACGAGCTGATAGGGGTGAAGGACGATCTAGGGGATGGAGGCCAATTCAATACCCAACTCTGTCGGCTCCCCACGCGAGAATACTAGAAGTAATGAAGAGGGAGATCCGAGACGATGTGGTGAGATGGCCACGGACGAGAAAGGACGGACCGTTTAAGCCCAAGAGAAATTTTTACTGTCGATTCCACAAAGACTATGGACACAACACTGACGATTGCAGACACCTTAAAGACGAGATCGAAAGGTTGATAAAAGCTGGCCATCTGAAGGAATTCATATACAAAGATCGCGATAAGTCGAGCAGGAGGAGAGAAAGAAGTAAAAGTCCTCGCAAGAGGGCGAGGTCACCGGAGAAAGAGGAACTCCCCCCGAAAAGGGGAGTAATTCATATGATTTTTAGAGGGTCGACAGACGGAGATTTAAATCAAGCAAGGAAGGCGTATACTCGAGGCCGATATGCAAAAGTCGAGGTGCATCAAGTCGAAGAAAACAGACCAGTGATGAACTTTGGGCCTGATGATATGGAAGAAGTTGAGAGGCCACATAACGATGCCCTAATGATAACGGCGCAGGTGTCGGGATATGAAGTACATAGAGTGTTTGTAGACACAGAAAAGTTCAGTGAACGTGATCTTTTACGAATGTCTCAAAAGGATGGAACTCGATATCCAACTCACACCCCTACACACGTCACTCTTTGGATTCAATGGGTCAGAGGTCACGCCCCTAGGAGAAACCATGCTCGCTGTCGTCCTAGAGGAAGGCGACTTGAGGAAAGTGAAGATGGTGAGATTCGTTGTGGTCGACGTCGAGTCAGCTTACGATGTAATTCTTGGGAGGCCGGCACTCAATGCTTTCCAAGCGGTGGTGTCGACTTACCACATGAAGCTAAAATTTCCCATAGGAGATCGAGTCGGGGAGGCTCGAGGGGACCAGAAGTTGTCGAGAACATGCTATCAAATCGCGGTGAAAACCAATTAGCGAGCTGAAATCAAGGAGGGAAAGAAACCAATGTCGAGTGAGAAGAGGCCGAGAGGGAGTGATCTCGAGCCGCACAGAGAATTGATGGAAATCCAAATAGGAGAAAGGGAAGACCAAACTACCAAAGTCGGGGGAGAGTTGCAGGACGAGTTGTGAAACAGTTGGTGGAGTTGTTGAAGGAATTCAGGGACATATTTGCCTTCTGCTCTGAGGAGTTGACAGGAATCGACCCGGAAGTCATGGAGCACAAACTCAATGTCGACCCCCTCAGGAAGTCTGTGAAGCAGCGGCTCAGGCATCATGGAGCAGAAATCGATAAAACTATTGAAGTCGAGGTGGACAAGCTGATGAAGGCCAAACATATTAAAGAAATCCAATTCCCTGAATGGATATTCAACACCGTAATGGTAAGGAAAGCACTGAACAAATGGCGTATGTGCATCAACTTTCGTGATTTGAACCTAGCATGCCCGAAAGACCATTATCCTTTACCAAGAATCGACCAGTAAGTCGACTCCACGGCTAGCTGCGAATTGCTGAGCATGATGGACGCATCTCAAGGGTACCACCAAATTCCCTTGGCCCCGGAGGATCAAAGTAAAGTGAGTTTCGTGGCGAGCAAAGGGACATACTGTTACGTCGTCATGCCTTTTGGCCTCAAGAATGTAGGAGCAACTTACCAACGATTGATGAATCGCATGTTCAAGCCTCAGAATGGGTGAAATATGGAAGTGTACGTTGACGATATCCTGGTGAAGAGCAAATCCTCGACTTCACACCCTCATGATTTAAGGGAAACATTCAACACCCTTAGAGCGTTTAGGATGAAGTTGAACCCGAGCAAATGCGCCTTTGGAGTAAAGGCGGGACGATTCCTAGGCTATGTTGTCACAGAACGAGGGATCGAGGTGAAAAAAGACAAGGTGAAGGCCATACTCGACATGGCCCCACCACGAAACATAAGAGAAGTACAGGTTCTAACGGGGAGAATAACGGGGTTGAGCAGATTCATTGCTCGGGCGGCCGAGAAGAGCTTTCCTTTCTTTAAATTGCTAAAAAAGAAGACAACTTTCAAGTGGAGTGACGAGGCGCAAATGGCATTTGAAAAATTGAAAGAGTTTTTGAGCGAGTTGCCCTTGCTAACCAAACCTGAGCCGGGTGACGAGTTGGTATTGTACATCTCGGTGGGGGAGGATTCTTTAAGTTCGGTGTTACTGCGAGAAGAAGGAAGTTCCCAGCAACCGATCTATTACACAAGTCGAGTACTCCAAGGTGCGGAGACAAGATACCCCGAAGTCGAGAAAGTTGTTTTAACATTGGTGATAACGGCTAGAAAATTGAGGTCGTACTTTCTGAATCATGTGATAGTGGTGAGGACAAACTTCCAACTCGGAAAGACCTTGGGTCGACCTACTGTCTCGGGTTGACTTGTGAAATGGGAGGTCGAGTTAAGCGAATACTCCATCAAATATGAGCCCAGACGAGCTATAAAGGCTCAAGCTTTGGCAGATTTTATCCAAGAGGGCACCAAGGGAGAAGAGAAGAAATGGGTAATGCATGTCGATGGATCCTCTGCAACCAAAGGATCTGGTTTGAGAGTCGTCCTCGTGTCACCCGAGGGCGAGTAGCTCGACTTTGCCATCAGAATAGGGTTCAAGGCCTCAAACAATGAAGCAGAATACGAAGCACTAATCAAAGGAATTCAACTCACAATCGGTGGCAGAGCGACGGAGATCGCGGCACATTCTGACTCACAACTCGTCGTTAGACAGGTGTTGTGAAATTGCGAAATTAAGGAGGATCGAATGCCAAAATATGTCGAGGAAATCCAAAGCCTTGTACAAGGATTGAAGAAATTTGAGCTAACACAAGTCCCACGAGAGGAAAACAAGCGAGCCGACTGGCTCGCAAGAATCGCGAGTTCAAATGAAGGAAAGATGGGAAATCGCATTACCACCATGCACTTAGAGAGAAGAGTCTTGGGCGAAACAATGAAGGTTGATGAAAAAGACGATTAGAAGAAGCCGATCTGTGAACTCTTGCAAGGTCAAGTACCTATAGGAGACAAGCAAGAAGCGGAAAAAGCTGCTCGATCTCTAAACAAGTACTTTGAAGTCGAGGGGGTCTTGTATAAAAAGTAGTTGGTCGGGCCCCATCTACGATGTGTTTCCGAAGAGGAAAAAAGTTATGTCTTAAAAGAAATTCACGAAGGATGTTGCGGAGCGCATGCAAGGTCTTGAGCTTTGGCGGCCAAGGCCCTGCGAGCAGGCTATTATTGGCCAAAAATCCGAAAGATGGCTGAACAGTTAGTACGAGAATGTGAGAGATGCCAGCGTCACGGTCGAATTCCTCACATCCCAGCTGAAACCATGACGACAATCAACTGCCCGATCCCCTTCGCTCAGTGGGGAATCGACCTGGTGGGCCCATTGTCCATGGGGACATGGCAAAGAAAGTTTCTAGTGGTCGCAGTCGACTACTTCAGCAAGTGGGTCGAGGCAGAGCCCCTGGCCCGAATCACCGAGGAAAAGATGATACAATTCCTGTTCAATAGTATTTGCTGGCGATTCGGAATTCCGAAAGTGTTAATCTCAGATAACGGAACTCAATTCCAAGGGAAACGGATCCAAGCGTGGTGCCTCGACATGGGAATTAAACAACCGTTTGGAGAAAGCATCGGGAGCCTGGGTGGACGAGTTAACAGCTGTCCTATGGGCCTACAGGACGACCCTAAGAAGTTCAACAGGTCAATCCCCATTTCACCTAGTTTACGGAATGGATGCACTTCTGCCGGTAGAAGTCGGCCTGAACTCTCAGAGGTCGACATTTTACGAAGAAGCGAAAAACGAGGAGATGGTTGAGGAAGCCCTCGACTTGATTGAAGAAGGACGAGAAGAAGCCTAGGTACGATAAGTTGAATACAAACAAAAGATGCGTGCTGCTTTTGACAAGAAGGTCCGAACCAGACGTTTCCAAGTGGGGGATCTCGTCCTCAAACGAGCCGACGCTCTCAAGCATGTCGGGAATTGAGAGGGACCTTACACGGTTACAAAGGTGCTCAAGAGAGGTGCATATGAACTCGAGGATAGAGAAGGTCGACAACTGCGAGGGTCCTGGCATGTGATCCATCTCAGACGCTTTTATGCTTAGGGCAACGTTTCGAACTCCTACTTGTACTGAACAATGTTCAAATCAAATTCAGTAATGAAATGAATTTCAAGTTTACGCTTCAATTATGCCTCTTACATTTACGCATCGATTTTATTATGATTGTCTGAAAAATCAAACTTTTCAAAACGGCAATGTAGCCGACTAACTCCGCTGACTACGAAGTCGGTCTAACACAACTACGAAGTTGTACTCTCGAGTGAAATCTCGAGCAGGCTAAAGCCTACAACTACGAAGTCGATCTAACACAACCTACGAAGTTGTACTCTCGAGTGGAATCTCGAGCAGGCTACGAAGCCTACGACTACGAAGTCGATCTAGCACAACTACGAAGTTGTACTCTCGAGTGGAATCTCGAGCAGGCTACGAAGCCTACGACTACAAACTCGATCTAGCACAACTACGAAGTTGTACTCTCGAGTGGAATCTAGAGCAGGCTACGAAGCCTACGACTACGAAGTCGATCTAACACAACCAAGAAGTCGTACTCTCGAGCGGAATCTCGAGCAAATTACACAACTTATAACTACGAAGTCGGTTTGCGCAACTACAAAGTTGTCACATTTGAATGTAATCTCAAATACGATAACCTAAAAACATACACATAAAGAATATCAAGAGTGCTATGAAGCTAAAGGCACAACCCACCACATGCAACTTTTCTTTATCAGCTACGAAGCTACTAAAGTCGTTGCTCAACTTCGACCAGCTCGCAAGAAGGGTTAGGAGAAGACAAGTTGAAAAACTTTTGTTTATCTGCTACGAAGCTTCTAAGGTTGTTGCTCGACTTTGACCAGCTCGCAAGAAGGATTGGGAGATGACGAGTTGAAAAACTTTAGTTTATCAACTACGAAGCTGCTAAAGTCGTTGCTCGACTTAGACCAGCTTGCAAGAAGGGTTGGGAGAAGACGAGTTGAAAAACTTTTGTTTATCAGCTACGAAGCTGCTAAAGTCGTTGCTCGACTTCGACCAGCTCGCAAGAAGGGTTGGGAGAGGACGAGTCGAAAAACTTTTGTTTGTCATCTACGAAGCTGCTAAAGTCGTTGTTCGACTTTGACCACCTCGCAAGACGGGTTGGGAGAGGACGAGTCGAAAAACTTTTGTTTATCATCTACGAAGCTGCTAAAGTCGTTGCTCGACTTTCACCAGCTCGCAAGAAGGGTTGGGAGAAGACGAGTTGAAAAACTTTTATTTATCAGCTACGAAGTTGCTAAAGTCGTTGCTCGACTTCGACCAGCTCGCAAGAAGGGTTGGGAGAAGACGAGTCGAAAAACTTTTGTTTATCAGCTACGAAGCTGCTAAAGTCGTTGCTCGACTTTGACCAGCTCGCAAGAAGGGTTAGGAGAGGATGAGTCGAAAACTTTTGCTTATCAGCTACGAAGCTGCGAAAGTCGTTGCTCGACTTCGACCAGCTCGAAAGAAGGATTGGGAGAAGATATACGGAAATAACAGCAAGACAACTTGAAATGCGAATAACATAGAAACTCGAGAAATTAGAAATCAACAGAGTATGACACCAAGACAAACGACAAAAGAAAGAAAATAATATTGATAAATAGGTTCATTACATTTTGAGACGTCTCGACCCTTACAAATCTTGAAAATGAGCCCAGACGACAGAAACCCCAGTAACCATTTTTTTCCAAACAAGAAACAGCAAAAATAAACATCTTCAGGACTCGGCATCGGACTTCTCTGCCTCATCACCATCACCGGCAACAATCGTCTCAGTTTTTTCATCGCCACCTTCAACCACAGTTCTCTCAGTAGCATCACCCATCATTCGCCTCGACTGGCTCATCAACATTCTCGGTTTGGATCTCGACCCCCGGCATCTCTTCAGCTTCCTTTTCCTCGACCAGCTCCTCATCCTCCTCGACTTCACGAGACCCCTCGTCATCCTCTCCGCTTGGCCCAACTAAGTCGGTCGGACCCACCAAGGGAGAGGGAGGAACCTCCAGTCGACCTGCCAAGCCAGCCACCAGAATGGCCCTCGCCTCGAGACCAATTCACCAGGGATGATCGGAAGGGAGGGACGCATCACCCTTATAGCCGGCAGGAAAAGGAAGCGTCCTCTTGACCGCCTCACGATCGAGCCTACCAGCGCACTCAGTCTTCTCCATGGCCTTCTCCCATGCGTCGAAAGTGAAATTGAAATACAGCAGCATCGCAGGACAAAGCATGTCGAGAAAGGCAGGAGAGTTACAAAAGAGCTTGATAGCCTCCTAACAGTAGTGCTCGAGGAATACAGAACCAACTGGAGACTTGAGAAAGGTCCTGCGCCCCTCGAGGACTCCGGCCTCCCTCTCGACCATACTGTCATCAACTGCCTTCTCCAAGTCGGCGCGCAGCTGGTCGACCTTCGAAAAGGCAGCAGCTTTCTCAATTTTGAGCTTAGCGATCAGAGCATTGGCCGTTGCAAGGTCATCTTCTTTCTTCTCGAGCTCGAGGAGTTGGTCTTCATATTTCTTTTTGTAAGCACGGACATCAGAGTCAGGTGAGCTAGTGTCTTCAAAGAGAGAGGGAATGATGAATGCCATGAACTAAAGAGAACCATGAAAAAACAGAGTTAAGAGCAGAATTAAAGCTCAAGTAAATACAATCGACTGAAGCTAGAGATAAGGACAATTACTCGAGAAAAGCATAACAGAGCATGGCTAGCATGGTTGTAAGGATCACGGTCGGCACGAGCCTTATCAGCAGCAGGGATGACGGAGTCAAAATATTTAGCAATCTCATAGGGATGAGGATGGTCCCAAAGTCGAGAAGGCCTCTCGAGAGTGACTGTCTCAAGGTTTTCTGGAGGAGGAGCTTGCTGGACGGCCTTACCCTTTTCTTTGCTTCTGACGCTTGAGCAAGTCGATGACCAGAGTGAAGTCGACTGCGTCCTGAGCCCGCTTCCGGGAAAGCGAGCCTAGAGCCTTTTGCTGTTTTCCCGAGGACGGGAGCACCACTTTCGAATTCTTAGCGGCAGTCGTCTCGACTGCCGCCTCCCTTACACCTGACCCCGAGCCGCCGTCGGACTTTTTCGGAGGAGTAGGCCGGCCGGCGGACTTGCTATCGCCCTTGGCTTTCACGTTCTCAAAACGAGCAAGAACGGAATCTGCAACCATAAAAAGCAATTAGTTATATTGACATAAAGACTTAAAATGAAAAACATATGAAAATCAGACTTACGAGGATCATTGAGACGAAGAACATCCTCGTCGCCAACAATGCCTATGTGATTAAGAAGGGATCTTTCTTTGATCAACGGACAAGCTTTATAAGTGTGTTTATTGAGCTCCATCAGCATCGACTCAAGCTTGTCGCACCGCGGCCATTTATTTTTCTTTAACCGTGGAGGTAATCCAAGCGTTGGGGTATGGATATTTACCAGAAGCAGGTCGAATATAAACAAACTTTGACTTCCACTTAGTTACATTCGAAGAAAGGTCGTCGAGAACAGTGACACCAACGCGACGACCCAAGCAATGGGAGTCTTTTATGAATCAATAGTCGTAATAGTAAAAAAGAAACTCTGGAGAAAAATATTGAAGTTTTATTCTGGAAACAACAATGAAAGCGATCATGATGCGAATCACGTTAGGAGAAAATTGGTTTATGGGGACACCGTATAAGTCGCTGATATCTCGGAGTTCGGGTTCAATCGGAAAGCGAAGACCGAACACCACTTGGTCGATAAAAAAGGTGTAAAAGCCGGGAGGGGGATTAGCGAAGTCATCATTGAGGCTGGGAACGACCAGCTCCCAGTCAGCGGGAAGTCCACTGAAAACTTTAAAGACTTCGACCTCGGCTGCAGAGGCATAACAAAAAGGATTTAAAACAGCTAGTTTAACTAATGGACAGGCTATAGATACAACATTTTGAACCTCTAGAAGAGGTGCAATTATGGGTAAAGAAGAAGGACTTGTTCTATACACAGAAATATCTAAAACCCTAAGGGGAATACCTCGATGAATGAGGTCGAGACGAGGAGACCCTCTACTCTGGGTCCTCTGCCAGGACACCCGACATCCACGCCTGATTATATGCATCTCGATCAATACCAAAGGAAGACACATCTGAGGCGGAAGAATTTCGCGATAGATCAGCTAACTTAAAACCGACCACTTGTACCGAATCAGATGATTTATCTCCTTCGTCGATCAAACGTTCAATAGTGTCGGGCGAAGAGTCGGAGTCGGAATCTAGAAGAACGAAAAAGAAAAGAGAGTCGAGATCAGTAAAGGCGAATTCAGTATGAAGCGAAAACTAGCGCGACCAATGGACAAATCGACTTGTGGAAGTCGTCACAAGTCGAGCCAAAGAAGAAATATGGAAGGATAACTATAGAAAAACGGCTCCGAAACAAATAAAACTACGAGAATACTCGACTCGTCCTAATTGTGAGAACGTGAAGATACGGTGAATGTCGGGAAGAATCAAACCTAACTCTACCTAAAGAAGTGCAAATCGACTTCGTACCAAAAGTCGATATGCGGCAAAGTAGGGGCAAACAAGAAATCCAAAGGAAAATTCAAGCGAGAAAGATCTAATGAAAAACCCATATGACAATTTTGAAGAACATGAAGAACACTCAAGGTTTTCAAACACAATCAAGTAACCCAAAAACTTCCTCGACTTCACTCCAAATGAACACTTAGCAGGATTCAATTTCTTGCCATACCTCCTCAACGTCAAGAATGTTTCCCTCAATTCTTTCATATGATCGACCTCCTCCTTACTCTTCATGAGCATATCATCAACATACACATCCGTGTTCCGGCCCAACTGCTCCTTAAAAATCTTATCAACCAGCCTTTGATATGTTGCTCCCGCATTCTTCAAACCAAATGGCATCACCACGTAACAGTATGTTCCTCTGCTCGTCACAAAACTCACCCGCTTCATGTCCTCTCGAGCCAAATGAATCTGATGGTATCTGATATAGCCCTATTATCATATGCCGGCCCAAGAACTCTCTACTCGACCGGGTAACGGCTTAGATCGTCCACATGTCGACGTACTCTCGTCAACATATCTAAGTCGACATCTATAAAGTCGACTCCTCAGCAGAACAACTACGAAAGGGACAAAATACATGTAAGTCGACTTCTCGAGGTCGACTTCTGGCAGTCGATTCCAGAAGTCGACTTTCACTTGAGAGTAACAAAGCGTAGCCTCCGAATCCTCATGTGACTATGAGTCGACCTCCCAGTTCTCGAGGTCGACTTCTTATGCCTCGAGACCGAAGATGTGATGACGACCCATCATACTTGCAGCATACTTGAGGCTCTGCACTCTTCAATGGATAAAGGGGAATCTTATGATGACTCAGCAGCAAGGGGAGACGAACCGACCGGGGCATTTTGGACCCTTCACGCAAGTTGGCCGTGGTATTTTGGGGACTTCAAGTAAGTGTCTCCTCCTATATAAAGGAGGTGAGATAACCCTAAACCCTAACTTCCATTCATTCCATACTCTCCTCCATAGCTGCTGCTGCTCTCTCAGAGCAGCCTCGCTTCATCTCTTTCACATACTGACTTGAGCATCGGGGGCTCTACGCCGGAAACACTTCCGGCGTTGAGTTCTTGCAGGTGTTGTCGCGGTCTAGCAACGGTTCGAAGGCGATTCAAGCAGATCTGAGCTCATTACCACCGGTTCACTCCAGATCTGAGAGCAGACCCATCAGTATCCTTGGGATGTATCCATCAAACTGAGCAGCTCACATCCTGTTGTAGAGTCGACCAGTTGGTCGATTCTTCGCAACGGGTATAAGTCCTTAGGGCACGAGTTGTTTAAATCACGAAAATCTATACACATCCTCCACTTTCCCTCCGACTTTAACATCATCACTGTGTTGGATAACCACTCGGGGAATTGAATCTCCTTGATATGACCCGCCTTCAGGAACTTTTCTACCTCATGCTCGATCACCTTATCCATCTCCGCCCCCATGATGTCTCTTTTTCTACTTCACCGGCCTCACAATAAGGTTGATGTTTAATCTGTGCTTGATCACCCCTGCACTAATGCTTGTTAATACCTCAGGGGTATAGACAAATATATCTGCAAACTCCTTTATCAATCCAATCAACCTCTATCTTACTGGCTCCTCCAACTCCTTTCCAATTCTAAACTTGCGCTCATCTGAATCTACTCGATCTCACCCTCTGGCTACAACTCTACCTTTTCTTTTCTTTTATCCAACCTCGCCTTATCCTCCCACGACCTCAATCCACCAGGTCGATTTGGTGCCTCCTCACTCGATTTCGCCTACCTTTTCGCCAATTGCATGTTATTACTCATCGTTGTTTGATAACAACTCCTCGAGGTGAGTTGATCTTTGGCCACTTCACCGATGTTTTTGCCTACTGGATATTTGATCGTCGTGTTGTAAGTCGACACCACCGCCTGGAATGCGTTTGAACTGGTCCTTCCCATGATAATATTGTATAACGATTCTGCTCCAACGACCACGAACCTCGCCATCCTGACTTTCCTTGTTTCCTCCGACCCTAGAGCAACTGATAAACTTATCTCTCCCATCGGCATCACCTCCCCTCCATTAAAGTCGTACAAATCCGTGGCAACCGGCTTCAGCTCCAAATTCAACTCCATGTTAATCTGCGTAAAGCAATCATTAAACATAACATCGATTGGCTGCCCGTGTTAATAAATACTGTTTTCACATCGAACCCTGCTACCTCCGCCATGATCACCAACGCATCATTGTGGGGCAACACCACTCCCTTAGCATCCTCTGCTCAAAAACTAATCTCCGGCATTCGAGTCATAATGCCCACTTCCTCTCTCTTTCGCTTCATCGCCTGAACATGTCCTCTCCTTGCATTATTTGAATCATCCGTTGGCCCTCCAGAAATCATGTACATTGTGCCCCTTTTCATGAGGCCTATGTCTCCTTGCTCTCCTCGATCTCTATTCCCTCGCCTCCTTTTATCTCTGTTACCCCTTCGACCACCACGCTCCTCATCATCCCTATCACTCCTCTCCACCAAATCCTCCCGACACCTACTCTTTTTCTTTCCCCTTCACTCCATCCTGATAGACAAACTCTTTGAGATTCCCCGCTCGAATAAGACGCTCAATCTCATCCTTAAGGTGCCGACAGTCCTCTGTCATATGACCATAATCCTTATGGAATCGACAATATCTCCTCGACTTTGGTTGCATCCGCCCCTCGAACCTCGACCTAGGCCATGTCACATCTTTGTCATCTATTTTCCTCTCGATGGCCACCAGCAACTCTCCCATCTTAGCATTCAACGGCTTGTAATTATTAAACCTCTTGACCCCTGCAATAGGTCGATCCTTCCACCTATCTTCACACCCTCGATCCTACCTACCACGCCCCTCTCTCTTGGGCGATCCTCTCCTTGGTGATCCTCTCTTAGACGAATTCGCTTTCCCCTTCCTCGCATCCGGGCAAGTTATCTCCTCCAACATAGTGAACTCTGCTTCCGTCTCCTCAAGATTGATATACTTTTTGCATCGCTTCAACACCTCATCATATGTTCGAGCAGGGGTTTTGGCCAAAGACGTCCGACAAGGTCCTGCTCGAAGACTCCTTATCAATCCACCTGTCTTGACCTTGTCCAAGGCGGATGGGATTTCTTAACACATCTGATTACATCAAGCCACATGCTTATGCACAGATTCTTTCTCTCCTTGCCTCATTGCCATCAGCGTTAAATATGTCTTCTCCCGAGGCCACCGCGCTCGAGTATTGATTCGTTAATTTTTCAGCAATGTCCTCTAAATCCTTGATCGACCCTAAAGGAAGTTGGTGAAACCAGTCGAGCGCCCCTCCCCTCAAGGTCAACAAAAACGCCCTGCAACTGACTGGATCTGAATACCCGTGTAACACCGCCATATTTTAAACGTCCTTACATGCCTAGAAGGATCAGATGACCCATCAAACACCAGACTCGTCTCCCTGAAATTCACCGACAATGATGCTTCCGTTATCTCCCTCGAGAACGGATGTCCTCGAGCATGCCCCTATGTTCGACCATCCACTTTGGCTTGTAGCTAATGTAGCTGTTCAGCGATCCTCTCCATCTCTCGATCTCGTGGGGGTCCTTCTTCTCCATAACTAGTTACATCCTCCTCCGCGTTGTGATGTGCACCTATAACCATGGTTGCGCAGTCACAGCGCGAGAAGTGTTGTTCGTCATCTATTGCACTCCTTGTGCAGCTGCGTTCGCCACCATCTACTCTATATCTCACCTGGTCATTGCCACCACCTGTTGGCCAGGCTGCTGCTCCTCTCCCCTCGGTGGCTCTATCACCTGCGCCACCCGCTTCTACCTGTTGAACTCCAGCGAGACCCGACTGCGACAGTACTGGAATCACCATCGTCTACATTGCCCGAGCCTTTTGCACTCGACTCGAGCCTACGTCCGCCATTGGAACCACCGATGAAGCTCCCAAACCTTGAGAAGCAGGTGTTGGGGTCACTGGTGTCTGCAAAGGTTTGGAGAAACTCGGAGAAGGGCCTTCTTCGAAAGGCCTCGTCATCGTCCAATCTTCATCGAACAACGGCTGCAAATTGATTCTGGGAATTTCCTTCCACCATAGCCACCAAGCTCAACAACCTCATCACACCAGTTTTCAAATGAAAGTCCGCACAGATGGCGCCAAATGGTAACGTCAAACACCTTTCCAGTTTCGGCTTTTCCCTCAATTAGTTTCTTTCTCTAATTTTTCATGGTACAAATCATCTGCACTAACACAAATAAAATTCTCACATCTACTCTTGGCCCATCTATCGGCGAAGACGGGACGATGGCCAGATACGGCTGTTCACGGGCTTAGCCCAGCATCGGCGGCGTTCGGTGGCTGAAGTACCAACTCATGTTGCATCGGTGACTGACGGGTCAACTCCTGTTGGATCTGAGAGCAGCGGTTGGTGAACGGGCTGATGGGCGGCCGATTGACGGTGCTCAGCAGAAGAGTGGAGGGCGGCCGGCGTCTGAACGAAATGGCAATCACTGGTGGGATGATAGGTTGTGACCGGGCACCGGCATAGCTGCTCACGCTTCGAAAGATCTCGGAAAATGGGCTCTTGCGATGGGCGGCTATGGGTCGACTCTGGCAGCGGACGGATAAGGGTGTGGAAACCGGAGGCGAGTAGACGTCATCGATAACTCGGCAGCTGACGGGGCCCGTCAGGCTTTGATTGTTGAGAACTGTCGGCTCCAAGGCAAGCGACTCGAGGTCTCGGCTGTTGGTGTACTTTGTCCCTGAACAGCTTCCTCAATGGCTGTGTGCTCTCCCTCGACGAACATGACTCGATTATTGCTACACACGGCGGCCTGCTGGTTGTTTCGATGCTAGCAGCGGTTCAACAGTGTTTGAAAGGTTCTCGGCATTGGCTCCAGCACACTGGCATTCTCCTCGGTCGTGTACGGGGGTTGCTGTGACATCTCGGGGCTACGGCCTGCGGTGGCTACGGGCGGTTTGGTGCGATTTATAGAGCTAATGGGAGAGGTTGTTCTGGGGAGAAAATTCTGAGAGAGAGATATGATTTAATGGGGTGTGATGTTGAAACAAGAGAGCCAAACAAATATGTTTTTCTGATTTGAAACTTATGCAGGAAAATGTGTTAGGGTGGCCAACTTTTGGGAGTCTAAATCAAGGACTTCAGTTGATATAAATCATGTCAGATGTTTTAAATGGCTTCTAATGAGCAAATCATGGCAAGTCAAAGGCGTGATTAAGGGCTGGACAAAAACTTACCAAAGTTGAGCACCCTTGAGTTGAATTTCAAACAAAACTTGGAGCCAAAGACTCAAGCAAAAATGATTCGGGTTTCGAGCTCATTGGGCTGGATAAATGGCTCAAAACAATTAGCAAAAAAAAAAAAAAGGGTTCGAGTAAAAGTTTGAGGAAGGATCGGAAACGGCTCAAAACAATTCTACGCGATTGAACGACGAATAACCGAACGATTCGACGGGCGAAACTAAATCGAACAACGACGGCTGAACAATTTACGGTTAACAGGAAATAATGGATTAATTAATCGACTCATTTGATTAATTAGACGAAGCCATCCCATTAATCAAAACAAGCTCAAATGAGGGCTAAAAAAATTAGAGTAATATTATTAGACGGCCATGCCTACAAAAATCATTCAACTTAAAAGATAACTAATCGAGGACACTAAAATAGACATAAGAAGTTTAGAGGACAATTTGTTAAGCAAAACATCCAGATTCGAAACAAGGTGAATAAATAAAAAAAATACGTAAACTCGACTAAAACGAATGGGAAGCTATAGTTGATATGATATGTGAATCGCATAATCAACGCAGAAGTGCGTACTGTATTCGCTTAATCGCATAGCTTTGCATAACTGAAAGGAAATTAAGAGTATATTAAACAATCTTATAGAACTTCAAATAATAACGAATGCTTGGATACAAATTTATTGAAACAAATCTAATCATTTGTAACTCAACCATTTTTTTAACTTGACTTTAACTCATCTCCACTATCATCAATATTATCAATATAAATAAATAATACCAATCAATCATTCTTACACAGCACATCAACTATAATTCACTATTCATCCACAAACATAATTTTAACTAACCATCAAATCATCTCTCTACTACTTTTATATCAAATCTACTTTAATTATTGTATTTAAAATATTATTTTAATATATCCAATAATAACTAATCATACCACCCTTTTTACAATTAACCAAACCAAACAAAAATAAATCAAACAAATCCAAAAATTATATCCAAGCATCCAAAAATCTTATAGAACTTCAAATAATAAAGCGATTTCTTCGCATAACCTCGAGGTACAAGACCTTACATTCAAAACCCTAAACCCTAATTGTGACCTATTTGTTTACATGTACGACACCTCCGCGGTTTGATCATCAACGGCCCGAGGAAATAAACCAGTGTATGTTCCAGTATGTATAAATGAATTAGGGCCTCCTATAAGACGGAACCTTTATTCGCAACCTTTACATATCAATATAAATACTATATATATGAAGACGAAAAACCAAATAAATTTCATCCACATCCCTATCACTATACTTATGCGTCAGAACAATTGTCGATTAATAATCAGAGGGTATGAAATGACAAAAAATAAATAAATATTAACTAATATGCGATTAATTATGTGTTGAAGTTTCTCCTAATAATAGCATGTTTTAATAAAAAAATAAAAATAATTATTTTCAGGATCACCGTTCCGACGTATCTCTTATGCATAATTTGAATTAACCATTGGTATATTCAGCAAATTCATACGCCATGACATCGCTTACAGTTTTTTTAGTTCTAACTATGTGAAGTAATGTTCAAAGATTGAAGGCCAATTTCCCTTCTTTCTTCTTTGTTTTGTTCTTTGGGAATGTATATGTAACAATGGAAGAGTAATAATAAAGTAATCGCTGACATTTGGAAGTGAAAAAACGCTTGTATTATTTCTTTTGTATTAAATAATAATTATGCGACAAATAAGAGGTAGAATAGCTGTTAAATAATAATTGCAGAGTACGAATTGAACAAAAATAAAAATAGATATTAATTAATATGTGATTAATTATGCGTTTGATGATTCATAATTTAATTGTAGAATTTGAATTTACCATTTGATAAATATTATTACTTTGCAATCTATTCGCGAAAGCAGTCGCACAATGACTCATATTTTTTGAGGCAATCACGTTTTCGAATAGTCATTTCTGCAATTCAAAACAGTCGTATCTCTTTGGCAGTCTGTCGTAGCATATCTAAAATGCTTCAATTTTTTATTTTTTTTTGTATTTAATAATACTATGTGACTACTATGCATAAGAACAACTTTCGTGTAATAATCACAAATTACTTATGAATTTATCAAAAATAAAATTTCAAATAAATTATTATGCGATTAGTTATGCATATAATGTTTTGCATATTTTAGTAACAGGATAAAAAAAATAGTCGGCGGATCACAGTTTCGATGTATTTTTAATAAAAGAAATAAATATAATTATTCTACGATTCAAAGCACTCGAATACTCACTCGCATTTTCCGAATCAGAACCGTCATTCGAACAATCGTTTCTGCATGCCTTGAAAGGCCATATATCAATAAACAATTAAATACTACATAAATGATCAGTCGTATAATGACTCGCATTTCTAAAGCAAACCCGTAACTCGAACAGTAATTTTTGCTTGCCTTGAAACGTCATGTATCAATAAATAACTACATAAATGATTAAGAGACAATTTGAACATTACGTATCAGTATAAATACTGCATGAATGAAGTCCAAAAAAATTCATCCATAACCCTGTCACTATAATTATGCGTCAGTTGTCGAGTTATAATCGCAAAGTACGAATTTACCAAATATAAAATTTTAAATTAATTATTATGCGATTAATTATGAGTTGAAGTTTCACCTAATAATTTTATGTTTTAATAAAAAATAAAGAAAATTATTCTGAGGATCACAGTCCTGACGTATCTCTTACGCAGTTTAATAGCAGAATTTGAATTCACCATTTGTAGTCTTTAGCAAATTCATATGTCATGACGTCACTTACAGCTCTTTTAGTTCATTGAAGGCCAATTTTTCTCGACATCTGAAAGGGAATAAACGCTTCCATTATTTTTCTTTTTATATTAAATAAGAAATATGAGAAAAATATGCGTCAGAACACTTGTCGAGTACTAATCCCAGAGTATGAATTGATCAAAAATAAAATTTCATAAAATTAATTTGCGATTAATTATGGGTTTGTTGATTCACCTAATGATCACATATTAGAATAAAAAATAAAGATAATGGTTACGAGGATCATAGTTTTCATTTATCTTAACGCGGTTTAGTCGCGTAATGTGAATTTACCATTTGAAAAATATTATTACTCTGCAATCTATTCTAACGCGAAAACACTCGCACAATGACTCGCATTTTCTGAGGCAATCACGTCTTCAAGCAGTCGTATTTGCGATTCAATAATCCATCTAATTGGCAGTCTGTCGTAGCGTATTTGAAATGCTTTGATTTTTGTTTATTTATTAATAACAATGTGACAAATATGCGTCAGAACATCTTTCATGTAATAATCGCAGATTACTTACGAGTTTACCAAGAATAAAACTTCAAATAAATTAATATGCGATTAATTATGCATATAATGTTTCGCCTACTAGTCGCATATTTTAATAACAAAATAAAAATAATGGTTCTGAGGATCACGATTCCCACATATCTCTTACGCAATTTGATCGCAGAAATTGAGTTTACAATTTGAAAAAGGTTATTACTCTATGATCTATTTTGACGCAAAAAACAGTCGCATAATGAATTGCAGTTTCCGACGCAATCACGTATGTGATTAGTTGTTTTTGCGATTCAATATTCATATCTCTTTGGCAGCCTATCGAAGCATGTCTGAAATGCTTCCGTATTATTTTAATAATAACTATGTGACTTATATGCGTCAGAACAACTTTTATGTAATAACTGAAGATTACTTACGGATTTATCAAAAGAAAATTTTAAATAAATTAATATGCTATTAATTATGCATATAATATTTTGCCTGCTAATAGCATATTTTAGTAACAAAATAAAAATAATAGTTTTGCGGATCACAGTTCCGACGCATTTTTAATAAAAGAAATAAATAAAAGGATTCTGCAATTCAAATTTTCTCATAATGAATCGCATGTTGTGAATCAAATAAGTCATTCGAATAGTTCCTTTTACAAGTCTCAAAACGTGAAATATCAATAAATAATACATAAATAATTAAGGGGCAACTTCAAATGATATGTATCAGTATAAATACAACATGAATAAAGTCCAAAAAATTTCATCCACATCTCTAACACTATGTATAACAAAAAAAAATATTATGTTTTTCGTGGTTAAGACCTACTACTTTCGCATACCGATCACAGGTTCATGTCTTAATTGCATGGTTCTCGTCAATGATCATCGTATGCTCAATCAGTTCATAAAAGTCGTCGTCCCTATCGTTTTTCATAAGGTTCCTCTGGTTGTTGATTTCGGCCTGACGCACGATCCTCCGATTCATTGCTTTGGGAATTTCCATTCTTAAATACTTTAAGGATTCAAGATGTTGAAAACCTCCTTCACGTTATTCTGGTACATCGTTCTCGAGAGGATGACCTTTCTAGGGCTTAACAAAAAGTTGATAATTGAGGAGAAACTGGAAAAATATTTAAACAGGTGCAAAAAGCTAATATGCGACTAAAATTCGAAAGACCCGCGATTGATCGAACTATTCACTGTAGTTTATCGTATAAGTATTTTGCACTTGCTCAATTAACTTCGCCTCTATGGAGCATAGTAATTATCATATAGTTATTCCGCATTTGCTCAATTAGCTTCGCCTCTCTTTAGCATAATAGTTTATCGCATATTGAGATTGCACTTGCTCCATTATCTTAGCCTGTCTTCCGCATAATTGATTCGTACGTTACCAATTATATTCAATTGTATGTCACATAGTTTATCGCATAACTTCGACTTTGTGTTGCATAATTTAACGCATTATATGTTTCGCACTTTATCAATCATCTTCGTCTATCTGTTATATAATTTATCGCATTATAAGATCGCACTTGCCCGATTATCTTCGCATTTGTGTCGCATAGTTTAATGCATTCTATGTCTCGCACTTTATCAATTATCTTCGCCTGTCTGTCGAATAGTTTATCGCATAATCTAGTTCACTTTTTATCAATTATCTTCGCTTGTCTTTTCCATAGTTTGTAGCATAATTTGTTTTGCACTTTATCGATTATCTTCGAATGTCTGTTGCATAGTTTATCCCATATTTCACACTTTATCAATTAAACTTCCCATGTCTGTCGCATACTTTATCGCATAATTGTTTCACAATTTATCGATTATCTTCGTTTATCTGTCCCATAGTTTATCACATAGTGAGATCGCACTTGCTAGATTATCTTCGCCATTGTCTCGCATAGTTGAACAAATTATTTGTTTCGCATTGTATCAATTAGTGTTCTAAATGTTGCTAGGTGTTCGACCAGCGCCTAGCGCCTAGAGCGCCTAGTCGGGGCATAGACGGCACCTAGAAATCAATTTTAATACCTTATTTTTTATTTATTTTAACTACCTACAAATTAAACTATCTAAACTTATTATAAATCCACACACCTAAGTCCAAATAATAATATTAATATATTTTATAGAAAACATGAGAACAAAATAATGTAATTAGTATTTAAAAAAATAAAATAAAAAAATTGAAAAATTGCCGCCGAGCCCGCCTAGGAGCGCCTAGGTCCTCCTATTCCCGCCTAGGCGCCGCCTAACCGCCTGCCGCCGAGCCCGTCAAGTCCGCCTAGGAGCGCCTAAGGCCGCCTGGCCGATTTTTTTCGGCTGATTTGTGCAAATCGGAGGCGGCCGGGCACCGCCTAGCGCCTAGGCGGCCACCTAGACCGATTTTTAGAACAATGGTATCAATTATTTTCGCATGTTTGTCGCATAGTTTATTACATAAATATTTTATACATTATCAATTATTTTTACTATCTGTGGCATATCATATCACATATTTATTTTTCAATCTATCGATTATCTTCTTGTGTAGTTTATCATCTGTATCGATTATCTTCAGAGGTTGTCATGTAGTTTATCACATCGATTTTGCTATTGAGCCATTGGATGGCTCGACTTATGGAGTCATCCATAGTTATCCATAAATTATGTATTGACATGTATCCTGCAATAAATACACATTGGACACGTGTCAATACATAAAGTTATGGATGGCTCCATAAGGGAACCATTCGATGGTTCCATAGCATTTCTGGTTTATCACATTTGATACTTTATCAGTTATCTTCGTCCATCTATCTCACAATTAATTGCATAATTTGTTTCATTATTTATAAATTATTTTCGCAAATCAGCATAATTAATCGCATAATTTGTTTCACATTGTGGAAGTGAAAAAATTAACATTAACAGGTGGTGTGAAAACTCGCGGGTTCAAAATAGTTGTTTCCTCATTCTCAACACGCTACAAATTGGTTGCCATTGTATCGAGAATCCAGCTCATAGGCACATCCAATCTTCGACAAGATGGATGCTCAGAGAGCTTTGCTTGACGAACTCATGGGCTCAGGTTACCCACTCTCCGTTGCGTTAAACCCTAATTTTGTATAATCGAACCATGCACTTTCATTCATTTGAAATTCAGGTTAAGTTTTCTATACTCAAGTTCTTCTTGTTTTCTTCCTGTCTTTTTTTTAGTATTCGTCATTTGACTGTTGTTCAATTTACTTCTTAAGCTCATAAAGCTGGCGTTAGGAGGTTTATCTATGACTGCGAAATTTAGATCTGGATAAACGATCTGAACTAGCATAATTGCCAAATTAGAGGCGGTAGAGCTCTATATATATATATATATATATATATATATATATATATATATATCCGCTTCAGATTTGTATATATTACAGCATGACAATTTTCATTTTATCTTCTTTCCTCGTATCTTTTTAGTTTAGGGAGTTAATTTTTTGAGTTTCTGATTGTTGCGAACAATACCGGGTTATTTATTCTAGAAACGACTCTCATGTTACACTGCATCTTTTTAGTGATAATCTACAATTTTTTATTTGTGATTTTCAATAACACTAGGCAGGGCTAATTAAGACTGATAATTGCTGTTACTGTTATTTTTGTAGCACGTAATTTGACTGAAGAAGAGAGAAAAGGGCATCGGGAAGTTAAATGGGATGATAAGGATGTCTGTGGTTGCTACATGATTCGGTTCTGCCCTCACGATTTGTTTGTCAACACACGAAGTGACTTAGGTAATACTTTGATACTTTTTCTTCATCAGGTTCTTAATTTGGTATATGCCATTCAGAGGTTGAGTGAACCAGTGAAAGATGATCAGTTTATTTCACAATCGCAATATTGTGTTTTCTGCCATGACCGTAGCATTTTGATAGGCTTGGTGAGAAATTCGTCCAAAGGTTTTACGGACTTTGTATGTTAATTTGCTAAAATTCTTGTGTCGTTTGCATCAGGTGTGTGCCCAAAAATTCATGATGCAAAGTTGAAGGAAAGGTAGTAACCGCTTATATAGCTGCAGTTCTTATTTCATTATGTTTGATTTTTATTCAAGTTTGAACTTTTTTTAGCCATAGCTTCTTAGTACTGCTGTTGCATATTCTCGGGTCAGATTGACTGCCTATTGAGATATGTTTTTCGTTCTCTGTCTTCCATTCGATTATTTCATCTTTAAAGTTGGAAGCTCAGATGTTTATAAATAAAGGGTGGACTACCTTTTAAGATGCTAACTATTTACTGGCTACATTCTGTATAAGTTGTAGTAAAAGGCGGCGTTAGACTTTGATATGACAAACTGTGATGTTTTGGTGTTCCGAGTGATAAATTGTCAAGAGATCTCTATAGACTTGGAAATGATAGGAATGGAGTTGTTAACTTGTCTTTGGGCCTTTTGGTCCTTCCAGAATTCCTTGTTGAGGCTGTTAATATTAACAGTATTCTAACTGAAAAGCAGCTTACTTGTGTTAATCTTAGCATGGGTTAATATCTTGACGATTTCGTTGCTTATACATTTTATTTTTTTCTACCTTTTCATTATTCTATTGTGCTCGCTTGTTTAGGGTAAGGGGCTATAATGTAATAGTGAATATAATGGTAGGGTAATTTATTAATATCTAATAATCTGTATAATATGTCTATAGACTGCATTCATAGTTGCTTTTCACGTCCATCATCTTGATTGTTAGTGTAGGTTAACATCATTTTCATGGATCTTTCTTCTTCTTCTTCTTCCTTTTTTTTTTCTTTTTAAATAGTGTAACAGATATTTTTAGTCCTGAGGCATTGGAAAAGTTGGCATGGTATCACTAATAGTCATACATTTTCAGTATACTATATACTTGGAAGGTTATTTAGAACTTAAATGAGGTTGTTGTTTCAATTTTTAGTTCTGAGAAGGCACCCAGACAATACATCTTATTTACTGCTCCTAGGTTACCTTTTTGTTATTGTAAAGATGGATTTCAATTGATGCTTTGGCATAAGTACTATTTCAGGGTACAGTTTTTAAGCAGTTTCCCATCATTGAGGAGTTGAAGTTGTGGCCCATGTTGCATTAACTGTAAATTGTTTGACTAGCTTCATGGATATATGTAAAGCTCAGAATTCATTGACATGATGTTGTTTCTCTTTGTACTTTGTAGTTTTGAGAAGTCCCCTAGACATGATTCATATGTCCCGAAGTTTGAAGCTGAACTAGCTCACTTCTGCGAAAGACTGGTACATTTTCATTTTTTAACAAATTTGAAGTTCCAAATTTCTGTTCCTAATGTCCACTAATGTTCTCCTTCTTCTTCTTTTTTTTTTTTTTCTTTTTCTCTCTCTCTCTCTCTCTATCTTCAGGTCTCAGATTTAGATAGAAGAGTTAGGCGTGGTCGTGAACGACTTGAACAAGATGTTGAAGTTCCCCCACCTCCTCCAATTCCTGTTGAAAAAGCCGAGCAGTTGTCGGTGTTGGAAGAAAAGATAAAGAGCCTGCTTGAACAAGTCGAGTCCCTTGGTGAAGCAGGTAAGGTTGATGAAGCTGAGGCACTTATGAGAAAGGTATTCTCTTAAATCCCCTTTTTCTGCTCATGTCATACTTTTGAATTATATAAGCGTCTGTGTGCTAATAAATTATACCTGACTGGTCAACTGTGCCTTTTCAGGTTGAAATGCTTAATATTGAGAAGACCACCCTGACTCAGCAACCCCAACAAGATAAGCTGCTGATGATGGCACATGAGAAAAAAATGGCGCTATGTGAAGTTTGTGGTTCATTTCTAGTAGCAAATGATGCTGTCGAGAGGACTCAGTCGCATGTTGCTGGCAAGCAGCATATGGGTTATGGCATGGTCCGGGAGTTTCTGGCTGAGTATAAGGTGATATAATGATTATCTTGGATTAATTACAGAAACCACTTTTGAGGCATACTTTCATTACAAAAGATATTATTGCAGAAAAAACATTTATCTTTCAGAAGTGCAAATAACCATCCCTGAAGGTGTATGACTCACAAGTAGGCCCTTTTGGTACCCCTTAAGGGATCGGTTTTTCAAGGAAAATACCAGCCTAAGAAATCTACATAACCACACTGAGGTTCATATTTTTACTTAACAAGTAGTCCTATTCTAAAAACCTCGGTCCCGAGGATACAGTTTTCCAATGTACTACCTACCTTAACGGGTTATTCATTATTTTACTGGATATGCTTCTTTTTCTTGTTTGGTTGTTGTAACTGAGCTAAATCTCAGTAGTAGTTTCAATATTATCACCTTTTCCTTTACAGATTTTAGGCTCTATTTGGGTGGGTTATAGTGGGGGTGGTGGTATTATTTTAGCAAATGTGGATCTTTACGATTTATGTTCTACATTTGAAAGATCTTTTGGGATCTTTGTAATTAGGCTAGAACTCTTATACATGTATTCTGTAATAGTTGTTCACTTGCAAGTTTCTATCAATTGCCAGGAAGCCAGTGAGAAGACAAGAGAAGAAGGTAGACTGGCCAGAGAGAAAGAAGCCGAAGAACGAAGAAAGCTGAGAGAGAAAGAGTACGAGAGCAGACGAAGAAGCAGCTCGGCTGACAGGGATAGGTATCGTGATCGGGATTATGACAGATACCGAGAAAGGGATAATAGTCGGGGAAAACTGGATAGAAAAAACAGCAACAGGTCCCGTAATGGGAGAGAAAGCAGTAGGGATAGATATCGAGAGCGTGATAGAAGCAGGTCACATTCTCCAGTAAGGCACGGTCGTCGTCGAAGCCCCGGACGCGCACGTTAGAGCATTTTTCGTCTATTATTATATCTGAATGCTGAAGAGGTAGACACCCCTCCTTTGTTAATGAACAACCGATGTCTAATGTGTCATTGTGGTTTGGAGTCTCTTTTGAAGTTACATTTGACGATGAGTAAAAATGTTTTTCTGTTCTCACAGCTCTATTTGAGACTGTACAAAATCTCCTATCACCGATATAATTAGAGGAGAAAAAGGTCGAGGTAGGTATTCGTTGTCATAAACTCTACTTTATGCGGGTTTTAGTGCTGTTGCTTTGTGCTTTACAGGTGTGGTTTTTTGTCCTAAAGCCACTATTTTTATATGATTATTCATTCTCACTTTGTTTGAACGTTCTCGTGTGATCTGTTTCGATTCTCTATGGCACTAAGGTCATGCAATGTGATTTTTGCTTGTCATTGTCTTGCTTATTTGACAAGTGAGTGAACACTAATAAGATCTCATGTAGATATTCTGTTGCAATTACGTGAAGCTCTTGAGCGGCTTGGGGTAAATCTTTCTCACCCAATTTATTTTCCTTTTCCTTGTGGTGACACGGGTTTGCCGCTATCATTGATATATGTAATGAAACTATTGTTAGTTGCCTGATGTGGTTTGAATATTGAAGTTTGATTTGGGGCTTTAGGAACTGTTTTAGGAATCATATGTATTCCTCGAGTGCGTCTTTGTAGTATATTGTAGGGTTATATGCAAATAATGACCTGCTATATATGAAACTGCAAATGTACCTCCATATGATTGTTTGTATTTATAAATTAACCTCAAACAAATGGGTTGGCTTTTAATACTTATAAGTATTTGTGTTTGTATAGCAATTAGGCACTTCAAAGAAATCACTGCCCCCTAAGTTTGTTTCCTTAACTATCCATATTTTGTTACTTGAAGCTATATTCAGGTCACCAGGTTGGAAGCATCCTCTTGATTTTGAGAATATTAGGAAACTAACTGCTAAGGCTAATATTTCAGGATTTTGCAAAGGGTGTTCGAGGATTGCACTTAATTGTTTATGGTAAACTTTGTTATCTCATTTGTAATTGAAAGGTATGCTTTTTGTATGGATAACAACTTCATCATGGTGACTCGAGTAATCATTGTTTGGTATATGTTTATCTTGGTAAGTTCACACAATTAGATGGTGCCGTGATATTCTGGAATTGTTTTTGTGAACTCTTTTTAAGTTTTCCAAATGTTCTGCTTGAAGAACTCCAAGTTAAGTCTTGTGTATATCTTCTAGTTTATAGTTTATCCGAAAGTACGTTCTGGGGATAAATGTTTGTGTATTCTAATGTTTTTGGGAATATATTAGATGAAGCAAAAGCAATAGGATTAGGAGTGGTATTGTCAACAGAAGCACTTGCAGGAGCGGTTTCATCCATAGGATCAGCTGGCACACTTGTAGTTCAAAAGTGATCAGTTGTTTTGGAAGGATTTACAGCTTTCTATTATGAGTTTGTAGTGGATAAATGAAAATGCATTTGGAAACATATTTTTTGACAATCTATTCCCAAAAAATTCCTTGTTTTCTTCTGAAATTTTCTCATGCATTGCTCTGAAATTCTGTGTTTCTCAAGCTCTGCAAATATTGAAATATTAGGGGAATATATATATATATATATAGAGTTGGGATCATGTGAGAATAGTAGATAGTGAAAGAAATAAAAATGAATCTAGGGTGGCAATTTCGTAAATAAGTAGATATTGTGTAGTCAAATATATAACATATACCACTAATTAAGGGTAAATTAGGCATTACATAATTGAGCACTCACCCAGTGGATCCCACCCATCCCACCATCCCTAATTCTATTACACACACAAACACACACCAGGATCCGCCTACTCTCCGTCAACATCCTCCAGCACCCTCCATGTCACCGCCGTGCCTCCTCCACGCAACCGCCGTGCCTCCGCGCGACAATAGAGACTGACACACACAACAATCTGTCAGTTCACAGCGACCACACACGAGCACACACACGCACACACAGTTCACACACACAAACACACGCACTTCCCGTAGCCATCGGAATCTCCATGAATTGGTCGTCGACTGTCCCGTCGCCGTCTGAATCATCACTAAATTGGCCGCCTCAGTCACCGCGACATCTCCGTGTTCAAATTTCGAGTTCCGGCGAACAGGTTGTTCGAAACCACTATCCAGCGGTGGTCTCTTCGCCGTGTTCTGGGAGATCCATGGTCCCAGGGGCGGAGCGAGGAAGCTGTGGACGATGATGACGTGGTGACGATGAGCAGGCTTTGAACGGCGACGAGATTTACTATTGCAGTCGGAGATGGTGTCGCCGTGTCGGAATCGGGATCGGACGTGGTGACGTGAGCAACTACACAGTGGTCAACGGCAAGACTGATGGAGTCGAGAGCCGCCGTCGATGCAGCGACGTACGGCGGAGATTGACAGTGATGAATTATGAATAGCAGGTGTTGGGACGAGATTTTACAGATCTGGTATTGGGGCATATTTTTGAAAATTAGACATGGTGAGGGGACTTTTATGCAATTCTTAGCTTTTAATATATTTACAATTTAGTACTTAGGGCCAATATGTAATATAATGAAAGTTAAATAAATGCACAATAATTATGAATAAGATGCACAATAAAAAAATAATAATATTTTTACATAGTAATAATGAATAATAATAAAAGAGATTTTTTGTTATCTAAATAAATCAAAGAAAACGTCGAAAACTAATTGACATAATCGAGTTTTTTAATGTAAAAAGTGATAATTGAACCGAAATTTTAAAATTCGAAATGAAAAGTTTGGTTTTGACATAAACGGTTTAATTTTTCAGTTAACATAAATAATCGAAATGACTGACATAAATTATATTATTTATTATAAAAGAACATGATTAGTAATTATTTTTTTTTGCATTTTATATTATTTTTTAATTAAAAAAATTGTACATATATAAACGAAATATAAGGTGCAATCTAAGAAGTATTAAGGCGCAATTCGTACATCACTATAGTGCACGACATCGGTCTGTATTATGCAGATTGAACCAACCAATCTTTTGTTCAAATTTAAACTATTGATTAACCTAGTTAACCGAATTGACGTAAATAATTGAAATAAATTATTAATTGAATTAACTTTATTTATTCGATTGGGATAACTGAATTTACTTAAATAATATAAATTATTAATTATTTATAAATCATATTAGTCAAATTTTTAATATTTGTGCAAAAATATAGTTTCATGGTAATGTTCATACTGGTACCTATTAATGTGCATTCTTTCTGACACTATTGTGCAACATGACAAACAATAATGTGCATCTCGTTTAATAACATTGTGCATTCAGCAACGTAGACTTTTTTATGTGCAAATAAGAACTAAAATCAAATTGAAATAATCAAATTAATGTATTATTTATATTATAAAAATTTATTTATTATTATTTTATATTAATTTTATTTTTTATTTATTATTTAATATACATGTATATAAAAATATATAAAAAAAACAAATACACGGTTTAAATTTTTTTAATAATGTGTAATTTAATTAATATTATTGTGCACTTATAAAACTATTTATAAAATAAAATATATATTTAGTAGCCACAATTTTTATTTAATATTTTTTATTGTTGTTTGTCAAAAATTAATAAAACCAATGTTTTTTTATTGTATTTCGGTCGGTTCTGATATTATCATTATTTATTTATTTTTTGTCAAAATCGGTATGAAGTATCCAAAATTGTAATACATTGTGAAAGTGATCGTTGTCACGCTAATGTGCATTACCAAACGAATTAAGGTGCATTTAATTTAGTATTATTGTGCATTCAGATAATTGTTAATGTGCATCACAATTATTACCAAAAACTAAACGAAATGATTGAGTTATCCGATTGGTTAATCAAAATAACGCAAATAATTGAAATAATTTATTATTTTTTATTATAAATAATACATTTAATATTTTCATATTTTATATTAATGGTGGTTGAAAAAAATATAATATATATATGTATAAAAAATGTAGACAATTATAATGTGCATATAGTTAATCAATGTTGTGCAATTTGCTTAGTATCAATGTGCATTTATTATACTTGTAAATTACATATTTGACCAAGAAATGTAACTTAACTAAAATTATAGAAATTGCAAATAAGTCATTGAGACATGTCAAATTTACAAAAACCAACCCAGCCCCAAATTGACTAAAATTATAGAAACCGCAGCAACAGATCTGGGAGGGAATTATCAAATGTTAATTCTATTCATCCTCCACGCCCACCACAGCCGCGCCGTCAGCTTCTCCGTCCGGCGACTTACGGCGTCTCAGTCTTCAGCTGCCGCTGTCCGGCGACGTCCGACGATGGTTTTTTTTTTCTCAAAAACAGCCATTGAAGCTCGACCTTCGAGTTTGAAGGTCGATTTTTTTCTGGTGATGCTGCATCTGAATCGAGGAGGTTTATGTCGAGCTTGGCGGTGGATGATGACGCCGGAGGCGGCGATTTGAACGGCGGCGCAACACTCTTGTGAAGGTAGAGGGAAATTGACTGTGATGGCGGCTCCGACGGTGGCGGTTGCTCGGCGTTGGCGACGGAGAATCAGGTTGCTCCGCCAGGGCTTGGACCGACTCTGGCTCGGCTCCGTCAGACGACCTTCACCCGTACCTGTCGCCCTCACCTTGCCACCGCCGTTGTTGCTTTTTCCCAGCGAGTTTACAACTCCGGAGCATGTCTTTGTCGCCGGGGCTCTTGGTATCGCCACCGTCGCCATCGAATTGCGGACGTGGGAGAGTTAATGAGAGAGGTGCCAGTGAGATTCAGATTTTGCAATCGCAGGGCCTATGAGAGAGAGATAGAGAGAGAGAGAGAAAGAGAGAGAGACGTGAAAAGGGGATCAGATTGGTTAGGATGTGTTGTTGATTTCTAGTAGGGTCCACAGGATATTAATTGTTTGTGTATGTTGTAATTACTACATTACCCTTAATGAGTATAAATATTAGCATTTTTTTGAGCCGTTAGATCATATGATCTAATGACTACGATTTATTCTTATTTCTTTCACTGAGCACCATTCTCACCGGAGCGCAACCCTCTATATATATATATATATATATATATATATAGGAATTGGTTCCAATGCATCCGCTTATTTAAAGTGTAGACGTAAGACTCATTCCTAACCACAAGATTTAGATCTTGATTTAAATAATAATTTTTTATTTTTATTATTTAATTTTTTATTTTTAATTATTTAAATATTATTTTGATCATTGACCGAATGACCATTGACTTCGGCGTTGACTTTTGATGTTGACCGTTGACTTATGGCGTTGACCCGTTGACCTTAGTATGCATCATGTATGAAAGAATAGTTAAAGTGAACTAACCTTGCAACTAAAGACAACTAACCTTGCAACGAAATACAACTAACCTTGCGATTAAAGACAACTAACCTTGCAATTATAGATAACTAACCTTGCAAACTGAGTACAACTAACATTGCAAATAAAAATAACTAACCTTGCAACAAGATAGAATTAACTTTGCAACTACAGACAACTAATCTTGCAACTAGTAAAAACTAACATTGCAACTAAAGATAACTAATCTTGCAACCAAAGACAACTAACCTTGCAACTAAAGACAACTAACCTTGCAACCAAAGACAATTAACCTTGTAACCAAATACAACTAACCTTGCAACTAAAGACAACTAAAGACAACTAACATTGTAAACTAAATACAACTAAACATTGCAAATAAAAACAACTAACCCTGCAACAAGATAGAACTAACTTTGCAACTACAGACAACTAACCTTGCAACTAGAGAAAACTAACATTGCAACTAGACAGAATTAACCTTGCAACTAGACATAACTAACCTTGCAACTAAAGACAACTAACCTTGCATCTACAGACAACTAATCTTGCAAACTGAATACAACTAAACATTGCAAATAAAAACAACTAACCGTGCAACATTTTTACAATAACTTTGCAACATATTTACACTAACTTTCCCTCACTATATTTACTTCATACACAATACATATCATGGTCAACGGGTCAACGCCGGAAGTCAACGTTCAACGCCGAGAGTCAACGGTCAATGCCAGAAGTCAACGACTTTCGCCGGAAGTCAACAGTCAACGGTCAACGCCTGAGTCAACTAATAATAAATTATATTATTTAATTAATATATATTTTAATTCATTAACATAAATCCTTGATGTAGACAAAACGAGTGGCTAAGATTGAGTCTTACGTACTCATTTTAAGGAGTAGTCTCAATGGATCCATCCCCTATATATATATATATATATATATATATATGAAATTATGTGTTTCTCATGCTCAACAAATATCCCTTATATATGATTCTCGAATAAGCTGGAGTCTAAGTGGCATTCTCGTATGCTCGGGATTCTATGTCACAAATTTTTATATTTTCTCATTTGGCTTGGACCGATTTCGAATCTAAAAATAACTATACATACAGTAGATATTTGTACTCCTTTAAAAAACATTAATTATATTTTAATATATTTTCCTATTCCAGAAGTGGTTTATAGGGAATGAATTTTTTCTTAATTTTTCTTGTCTTTCTTTTAAAATTAAAAAGAAAATTACTAATTTAAATTGTGAATATATTTTTAAAGTTAATAATTTTTGTGTTCATTTGTTATGTAATATATCAAATTAATTACATTTTATGATGAGTTTCGATTTGACATCTATTTTGTACATACAAAATAAGTAAATAATTATATAGGCGGGTATCTTTTGCACCTCAATATATACATGCATTTTTTTTACACATTGTCTTATAAAAAACTTTTTTTTCATCCTGCAACTCACGAAATGATATGCGATATAATAAGTGCATATTCAAATAAACTGCATAATTAATAATTATGCGTGATTTTATTGCATATATGACAATGCATATTCAAATTGGACGTATAGTTAATAATTATATGTAATACTTTCGCGTATTCTTTAATCGCATATTTGAATCTATTAAATAATTTGACATATGTGATGCAAATTCGCATATCTAGATATCATATATCCTAATCCAATGTTGCATCATTGATAATTATGCGACATTATTTCGCATAGTTTACGACTTGCATATCTAAACTGGATGTATAGTTAACAAGTATGCGAAACAATTTCGCATATTATGTAATCCCATATGCAAATCCAACACATAATTTACCTTATGCGAAAAAAGTTTCGTAAATTAAGTTACTGCATATTTAAATCGAACGTAGCATATTTTATGATTATGCGACATTGTTTCACATAGTTTAAAACTAGCATATCTAAATATATAATGCAGTATCATTAACGATTATGCGTAACACGTTCGCATATTCACGAATCACATATCCAAATTGAAAATCGCATAATTTACCACTATCTGCGATTTTTTTGCACATTCATCTCACGAACTGCATATACGAATAAAATATTCTGCATATTTTTCGCGTAGTTTGCACACCGCATTGATTGTAACTTAGAAAAATGACAAGAACCTATTCATTAGCTGTTGATGTATATATACCACCATTATTACTAGTCATTAATTGTAAGATTTGAATGCTAACCTTTCACTTCTCGAAACCAAAAACAAATTAAAAATACCCTAGTAAGAGTAAATCCATATATTCCGATTGCAAAAGGTACGACAAAAAAATGGATAGGATTTCATGCAATAAGAAGATCGCAAACTGCTTCCGTGGCGTGGAGTGGACCGAAGGTGAGGAAGATTCTTGCTACTGAGTGTTTTTCAAGAAGTGTCATGCGAATGTAGACATTCACCGAGGCCCTGTGTTCAATTCCTTGTGACCAAAGATTGTGCGTTAACTGAACCGCAAGCTGAGTTATGCCTTGAAGAAGGAGTATTCTATTGTCCAAGTTCGGGGAATGATTCAGCGGTTCAGATATTTTTTCGGTGAATTTTCAATTTCCCTGACTGAAGGAGGAAGTTGGTTGATCATTGAGTGACCAATTCATTTCTTGCATGTTCTGCACTTTCTTTTTCAAATGTTCCAACTCTTCATTTAATTTACCTTGATGAACTTGCATCTTGAGAGGTTTGATTTGACCAAGCAAGTTCTTCATTGTGGTTGCGGCTTGAAGGCATTTTTCCATTGACAGCAACTGTACTGGATCAACGCATGAGTTCAGATCTACATCATCACACAATTCATCAGAATCATAATTGAGAGTCTGGGAGAGAATCTTATCTTCCTCTGAATCTAAAGGATTGTGGGTAGATTCAAGGCATAAGAACTTGTTCTGAAAGAGGACTAATATATTGTTTGTATGAGATGTAGGTTCCTTAGTATCTTCCCCATTTGAATCATCCCAAGTCGCCTTCAGGGATTTGTTCTTCCTTTTCAGGTCGACACATTCAAACTAAAAATATGGCGTACCTTATACATTCTCTGCAATGACCATTCTAAATTTTTTGGTTGTTAGTCTTTGAGGAATGAATTTTGGTGCTTTTCTCTTGCGAGGAGCCTTTTTCTGAAATTATTGGGTGTCTTGCCATTATACTAACTTTTATACAGCTTCTGACGCATTTTGCTGTAGTTTCTGGCAATTAAGGAAAACGCTTTCTTGCATTCAAAATCGTCTTCCAACGAACTATCTTTCTCGTCACTTTCTTCAGCCTTATGAACTACAACCGCCTTCAGATCCAGACCTTTGTTTTGACTTTGTCATAGTTGTTGATCTCAAAATTTCTCAGATCACCAAAGAGGTTATCGAGATCAAGAGGCTTGACTTGTTGAAAACTCTCAAGTGCTGTATTTTTTTCACGAAACCAAGACAGAAGTGTAGTCATGATCTTTTGGATTTGATGTGCTTCAGATATGTTTTCTCTCAACATAAAACTCTTATTTACGAGATCACATAACCTCGAATAGTACATGCCAATGGTCTCATCTTTATTCATTTTTATGTCATCAAAGGACAAAGTTACTTGCTGAAGCTTGGAGGGTTTAAGTACCTTGGATCCTTCGAACATACGTTCTAAGATGAATCAGCATTCTTGGTAGTCATGCATTGAACTATCATCTTGTAACATGTTTGATCAACAACCACCAGAATTGCGTATAGGGATCGAAAGTTCGCCTCTTTTTGCATGCGTTCAAGATCTATCCAAGTATCTCTTTGTTTGGGTGCTTCCTCGGTTATATCATGTAGCCCATTATCTGGTTCTGTTCTCATTGCTGGATGTTTCCAGCCATTCTCCATGCTCGCCCATGCTCCTTTTCCTAATGAACGCAAGAATAAGGTCATCATCGATTTTCAGTAGGAGTAGTTCGAGCCATTTAGTTACGGAGATATCAACATGGAACCACCGTCGTGATTCATTATTGCCCAAGTACAAGTCTACAGAATCATCATAAAATGAACGAAAATCCGCTCTGGTGCCAACTGAAATTTTAAGAGTTACAGAATTGCACTTTAAAACAATAAACAATGAACATTCACTCAAATTGCGAAAACGATTCAAACATAAAATAAATCTTCAGAAGAGCATCTCACTCTCCTTCAGAACTCTTTCATTCAAATGAGTGTTTGTACAACAAATACAAATAGGATTTACAAAAAAAACTCCATGTTCCTAACCTACGTCGCACTCACACTTATTTAATTACTTTTTCGGCCACTCCTCGTGGACTTTGAATCATTTTACAGATCAATCCATGCAATGTATCGTGCTAGTACCAAGCACTAGAAAAATGATTACAAGAATATGTGACTCAAATAAGAGTTGATGGACTCTAATTTGAACATTACTCAAAACAATAAATCAAAACAAAGATAATTCTCGCAACACTCTGTTACACTTTTACGCCATGGTAAAATTAATCGCAAACAAAAAACAATGAGTACGAGACTACAAAAACAATTTCATATAAGGCAAGTAAGCTCTTCAGCAGTTTCTACATATAGACATTCTCTTAACTTAGGTAGGTGCGTGTGTCCAGGTTCATGCAATCAGATCAACGTTTCCCTCTCGTCCATATATGGTAAGTCCTCTTTTTGTCCGCAGTTGATCTTCTTCTCCAAGTAAAGTAAATTCTCTTGACTTAAGCTGATTTCCCTTGATCCCATGCAAGGCAATATCTCTCCAATCTTCCCACAAAATTAAACAAGTCAATCAATCCATGACTTAATAATGAATGAAATACAATAAGAAGAAAGAAGTCGAGACTTCCCTTAGTCTTCGAGTAGATATCCTAATTTCCTACACAAATAAAATAGACTTAAGAATTTAATTTAATGCCAAACTTCAAATTATTACAATATCTTTGTTAGAATTTTCATTGGAATCTATTACAACATTTGAAAGGAAATAATAACATTGGAATTCCATTGGAATTCATCGTTTTCTTGTAGGGTATGTTTCTATAAGTACAATTAGAAGACCCAAATTCTAGACATGTGATAGAAATATTATGCATAATGGACTAAGCCTAATTTGAATGAAAATTCTTACGTGCTCTTGAAAGAAATTCAAACAACTATGTAAGAAATTAGGTTCTTTTTTTTTTCACAAATTTTATGGTTCCATATTTTTATAAATTGAAGACTTGGAAATATCTCAAAACTATTTTAGGTTGAACGAGAAATTGATTCTGAGTGTTATATGGGGAATAAATGGGTTTTGATATGAGATATTATATACCTAAAGGAGTAAACCGGTCTACTAAACCGGCCGCACGAGTCTAACACCAGGAAAGACACACTGGTCAAACATTATTGAGTTGGATGGCAGTGGTCGAACACCGTGGGAGAGAGGTAAGAAGAATCTCGGTGGGGGATATACGTTGGTCACGAGTACATGAAAGATCTGGCCGAGGATCGACTAGATCGAGCAAGTGGTCAGCTGATTGACCACCCCATGGGTGGAGAGCAATCGGATATTTGACTTAAACGGGGGGAAGAGCGTGAGCCTTTAAGGGAATTTTCAAGGAATATTTAAGGGAATAATCACCCATGTGCAGAGGCACGTGGCGCAAAGGTATTGGCATATGGCGATAACCGCTTCTGACACACGCACACTATGTGTGTACAGACGGGCGGGCCTGGGTAGCTTTGGGCAGACAGCTCATCAAATTCGGGCAGTCCCTAGGTCAGGTATCTCACCCCTATATAGGGGTAAGCTTTTCTTGTTCAACACAATTTATCTATTTGTACTCTTGAGAATTGAGTAGAACAAACACTGACTTAAGCATCGGAGGCTCTTCACCTGAAAATCTCTCCGGTGTGAGAGTTCTTTGCAGGTACGCGGCGTTCTACCTGTGAGGAGGAAGAAAGCGAGCTGATTTTCAGCCAGTCGGAGTGTTTTGCTTTACCAAGTTTTATTAGCTCAAAAGTTGTTTGGAGTCGAGAAAGGAAAAGTTAGGATCACGAAAAGGTCTATAGTCGCACATGGTATAATGCAAAATTTTTATCTAGTCGCTGTGCAACATCCGTCACACCACGATGCCTCAGTGTCTGTAGGGCACAACAGTGTCAGGTCGCCCATCACAACACGACCTTGGTGCACCTGTTTGGCTACCAAGAGCATCCGACTCGACCAATTGCGTCCATTTCAATCTAGACTTGTCCGTAAAGGTGACTTATGATCCTTAAAACTCCTGGAAACATTATCCACATCTATAAACACCCACATGCTTGAATCGTTTAAAATAAACTTGCAATTTAAGAGCTCTTGCATTACCCTTTTCAATGTTCATATAACATATTGTGTTATTTGATTTTCCATTAAGTCTTGTGAGTTCGAAACAATAGTATTGTTCACCGAATGCTTGTATATTTGAAGTACCGCTTATACAAGTCAAAATTTCTTTACGTGAAAATTTCGTCTTAGGAAGAATGTAACTATTACGTGCCTCGACTTTGATTTTGCTATCGTTTTCTTCATTCTACTAAATTCATCACCTTGATATTCGAAAACCAAACTCAAAAGATCTACATGACTCATCCAGAAGGATTTAAAATTCTTGAAAAAGAAAATTGAGTCTGTAAGTTGAAAGTCATTGTACAGATTGAAGTAATCTATGAGAAAATTTTATAAATGATTTGATAAGTTTATGAATGGGAAGAAGTAAATGCGAAGCAGACATGCTCATTATGTGCTTTTACGCAAGCTTCAAAATGCATCATCGTTTACTTGCATTTGTATGTGGATGAAATGTTGGTTGCATCAAAGAGCAAAGTGGAGAATGATCATTTGAATCAAAAGTTTGAGATAAATGACTTAGGGGAAACTAAGAAAATACTCAGGATGGTGATAAGAAAGGACACAACGAGAGGCGAACTTTGTATGCAATATATGAATAAGGTACTACATTGTTTGGTCATAAAAGATGAGACAAAGCCTATAAATACGCCAATTTCCCCTCATTTGAAGTTCAGTGCCCAGTTATAACCAAATTGTGATGAAAAACGAGAGAATTGTTAGAGTAGGGTACCCGACGTTCCAATCTAATTGGACGTATTCTACTTGTAAATACAGTCTATTGGAATTATATTATGAATAAGGCATTTCTTTATCTTAAGAGAAAGCATTTATCTTATAATTGCACTTAAGATAAAATCCTTAGATCACTTATGGTTATAAGGTATGGTTGCGCATAGAGATGGTGATCATGGAACATACCTTGAAAGCCGTGATCTTAAATACAGTTCCAAGTCGATGGATGTTTCGAGATGGGATATCGAATAATCCATAAAAGACTTGCACATAGTTTGTATGCTTGTTGGACAAGAATGTTGCATTCCATCAACATTAGCGTAAGACGTAAGTACATTTATGTGGGTGCTTGTTAGAGAACAAGTTCACTGAACATGACCGTATGAAAATTCTTAATGAAGAATTTATTCAGTCGAATAAGAATTTTCATGTTACAATAGTACATGACTAATCCTAAGACTTGAGGCACAATGGTAACTTTGTGCATATTACATTCTACTTTGATTTATCCTTTTGGTAGCTAGCACTATCGTTTAAAGGGATAAGTTGGGTATTATGTTAATATGTATGGAAGTTTGTTAGTGGCCAATAAAGGATTCGACACTTATGAAGATAAGTGAATTTCCTATGTGTTTCATAGTTATTAATCCAAAGTCCTTGGCCAAGGCAGAGATGAATAGTGATTCATAACCGGGTTAATAAACATGAAATAGAATCATAGTTATTAAGTCAATTTGGGTTTCGACAAAATCATACCCAAGACTTAATCGGGAAATTAGATGTCGAAAGGATTTTACATGTATGGAGTTGTAATCGGAATAGGTTTACTCGCTATTCACTTAATACTAGATTCATGCTACTTGCTAGGTGTTACCATGATATGTGGGTTCATAAATTAAAGGGTTAATTCATGAATAAGAGTTAATAAGATTTAACTCAAATTACAAAGTGTTGTAAACCCACTACTAGTATTAAGGTGAACCTAAAAGGTCACACTAATTATGAACAAAGGTAAAGATTGTATTTCTAATGGTTAGAATTAATTGATAAATATCTAATTTGATTAGATATCAATTAAAGGAATATATTAATCAATAAGATTGATTAATTACATTTTGGATATTACTTTAGTAATTAAGGTAATTACTAAATTAATAAAGTTGAATTTTAAAATAGGATTTTAAATTTCAAAAATCCAAAATAATAATAATATGATTATTATAATATTGGGAAAATGATATAATAATAAAGTCTTGAGAAAGATTCTCAAGATTTATTATCCAATTATTATTTATATCTTTAAATATGATTTAAGGATTAAAATAATAAATATGATTATAATAAAATGGTTGTTGATGGTTGTTTGAACTACTTAACATATCTTATTATTTTCAAAGTCAAAAGTTAGTAAATACTATTTAAATAAAATTTGATTTTATTTAATATTACTAAATGTTGATTATTTTATGCTAAAATGTTTAGTATAAATATATGCAAAATGGTTTTGCATTTAAGTGAAGTTTTTGATCCTAAATTTCTAAGTGTTAGAAAGAGAAGAAAGTGTTCTTCATAAAACTTCAAGAAAGAGTTCTTAAAATTCCCAAATAAAATTCATAAATATTCCTATACAAGAAAACCGAGTCTTTTCTACTAGCGAAGGAAAGTCGTCGGAACCGGGCTTCATAGGGTGGATACGTTTAGAGGGAAGACACTTGGATTCCTCTAGCGAGTAACCTCAAGTCGTTGAAGTTACAACCGGGAACCGATTCCCTCATCCATCATCAATAGTGAAGGAGTTCAAGACATTCGGTAAATATTTTACTAGTATTTACTTTATAGTAACAAATCAAAATTTGTATATGATGCATGTTTTAAAGATGACGATCAGTTAATTCGCAATTAGTATGTACGGGTGTTGTATTTATACGATAAATACTTACTTTAAAAATTTTAAATTCCGCTGCGTACAGCCCGTACGGTACTATCGAACCCAACAAGAACATGCTAGAGTGCAATATGGAAATGATGTTACTTGTTTGATGTATGTCTAGGCATTCAAGTTACGAATTTTGCGTTACAGTATGCAATGGTGTGTACAATGCCTGACATTTCACAACCAATTAGTGTTGTGAGAAGGTATATGAATGACCCTGGTAAAGGTCATTGACAATTTGTGAAATGGATTCTACGGTACATTCATAATACTGTAGACGTTGGATTAGTTTATGAGCAGGATGAATTTGGTCAATATGTGGTTGGATATTGTGATTTTGACTACACGGGCGATTTAGATAAGCGAAGATCAACGAATGAATATTTGTTCACATTTTTCAAAAATTCCAGTAAGTTAGAAGTCTACTTTACAGTCAACGGGTGCTTTGTCTACTATAGAGTCAGAGTATATGGTGGTTACTGAAGCTGTGAAAGAGGCAATTTGACTTGAAATATTGCTTGAAGACTTTAGAGTTTGTCAAAAGCACGTCATAGTGCATTGTGACAGTCAAAGAGCTATTCACATAGCGAAAAATCAAGTATTTCATGCAAGAATAAAACATATTAGTATTCGGTATTACTTTGTGAGGGAGATTCTAGAAGTTGAAAATGTTGTTTGAAGAAGATAATTAAGACGGCGGAGAATCCTGCAGATATGATGACTAAGGTAGTGACAGAAGTCAAGTTTGAATATTGTTTAGACTTGACCAACATCCTGCATATTTGAGATGGCATTGAAAGACATATTTGGAGGCACTGCAGTCAGTTGGATTGGAGAGTTGAAGTGCGAGAAAAATTAGTAAATGTGGAGAATTGTTAAGTTCTGATTAATGTTTGTCCCACATCGTATGTATAACAAAGATGTGTATGATCATTTTAATATAAATAGGTCTTTTGCCTTTGGCTTACAATTGAATCTTATTCTCTTATCTCATATCTTAAGAAGGGAATTAAGGAAATCCTAATTTGTGAGTTATTTAACCCTAGTTGTATTTTTTTGGCGAGTTTAGTTAATTTGGCATTGCGGTCGGCTGTTCCTGGAGACGTAGGTAATATTGACAGAACTCTGTTATCAATTTTGTGTGTTCTTTTCATTTCTCGTCTTTTATTTATTAATGTTGGCTTATTTGTTAGTAGTAATGTTTGTCATTATTTGTTGTGAGGTATTTTGTGATACCCAGGAATACTCATATGAGGGATTCGGACCACGCCTTGTTCAACCAACTCAGAGGCTCAAATACTGCAAGTTTTTGGATTGGCGTTTTCTTGGTAAATGAAATTTATTACAGTGTTCAACAACAGACATAAACGGAAAAAGTGGACTGGGAAACATATAAATGAACTCGAAAAGAGTTGGGAAACTATATAAAAACATAAAAAATAACAACAAAACAACGAACGATCAGATCTTTTCTCTCTCTATCTCTCGATCCCCAGATTTTCTTCCTCCTTCGCCGCTACAAATCGGAAATCGTCGCCTTCCTCGCAGCTTCTAGCCTTACCGGTGGTCGTTCCTACGCCACCCGGCCCTCCCAGGTGCTGCGCTTTTGATGACCACGGAAGTCGATGGTTCTTGTGGCTGCAGATTCAAATTCGCTTTCTTTAGAAGGTGGGTTAGGGTTTGTGGGTGCAGGGCTTTTGGTGCCGTGGAGGGTCTATGGGCTGCGGTGTCGTGGGTTAGGGTCGGGTGCGGCTCTGGCATTTCAATTTCTCGGGTCGGAGCGTCTTGGGCTTCTCGGCCTAGCATCTCTTTGTAACCGCTATCGATGGCTGGATGAGCATTTTGGTTCGTCTTTCTGGTTGCTGGGGTGTGTTAGGGGGTTCGGTTGGTCTGCAATGTTCTATTTCGCCGGCGGCTGGGTGATAGAAGAAGGCGCGCTCTTAACTGAGGGTAAGTTTCTTTCTCTCGCCGACCTTGTCTCGGTTCTCTTTTGTCTGCGACTAGTTGTGCTTCCTGCTTTCTCTGTCCCTCCATTGTGTTGACGGAGCCAAGTGGCTGCGGCTCGGGTGGAGAGGCAGGGTTTGGCGCCTGCGGTTCGGGGGGACGGGTTCTTGTGCGGCTCAGGTATCTTCGTGTTTTTGAGTAATTGGAGCTGGGGTTGCGGCGTCGAGTCAGCTCTTTTTTTTCGGTTCTCTGGGGTTGGGTTCCGGGGCGCACTGTTTGTTTTGGCGGTGTTGGGAGCTTTCTGGATGTTTTTATGACGTTTGGAAGAATTGGATTTGGGTGGATTCATGGCAGGAGTTTCGACTCAGCTAGGCAGTTTGGCAGTGGAGGGGTTGCTTTCTTTTGCTGTGGGATTCCCCTAGGTTGATTTGGTGGCTGCTAGTTAGGATAGGATTTGCTGTAGAGGAAGGGCTCGTGTGTTTTTTATTGTCTTTTTAGTGTTTGTTTTGTAGTTTGGTTTTTATGTTTTATGTTTGTGTTTTTGGTCTTGGCCGTTGGCCCCTGTGAACCCGAGTGTCACCTTATTATCCCAATGGGATCCGACACTCGGGTATTACTCCGTTGGGGTCCTTTTAGTTGTTGTTTGTTGTTTTAGTTGTTTTAGTTGATTAGTTCTAGTTGCGAGTTTTCTTCTAGCGTTGCTAGCGGGACTCTAGGCGGTCTTCTGACCTGTCCTCCCACTTTTTCAGTTGTTGACTGCTGTATATTCAGTCGTTGGCTGCTGTGTATTCGTACATTTGTGCATTTTGATTTATAATATAATCTAAAAAAAAAAATAACAAAACAGACAATTATTCTTGATTAAAGTCCCCAAGGTCTTTGTAGCCTGGTTAACCACTTCTTTCTTCTGGTTCTGTTTTAATATGTTGCAATTATGCTTCCACTATGTAACAATCATAAGCCAATTGAATGAACTGGTACAACAAGCGCATTTATACAACTTTGAATCAAAATCATTGTGGAGAAGAAATTGTATACATACATATATCCCAGTAACAATATGAATGATTTTTCATTCCTAAGTAAAACTACACTTTCCAATTTTTCCTAAGCTACATTTTCAGTTAACATGTTGATATTGGATCAATAATGATGGACTTCACTCTATTTCTTGAAATGTTGGTTGGTGTGGTATGAGCATCTCCATGTTGGTACTGGCATAAGGCAATTCTAGCCAGATTACAACATGTATCAATAAAATTACTGTCAAAAATAAAATTACATGATATTTGTTTGTTCATCTGTTTCCAGTTCTGATCTATTAGTTTCCTTATATGTACACGAGCATCTTCAACAAGCGAGCCGGTTTCGTGCATATAACACGACACTGCTTTCGCAACCTCTCCTCTTTCTCCATCTTCCTGCGAATATATCTCAATGATGAGCAATTGAAGTATTCTTCAGCTTTATATATCACATGATTAATAGTTGAGAGCAAATAATAATATTAGTAGTTGTAGCAAAAATAATTATAAACACTGGAATATATGGATGAGTCATTGAAATTTTNAAACAGAAAGCATGGAATCTCTTGTATTAATTAATTACTAATAACATATCTGTACCTGGGAGGAACTTAGATCATTTGCCAACCGGAAGATTGTACATGGAGAACGCATCAAATTGTTGCCATAAACACTGATATATTTGGTGGCTTCATCTGTAACATTGTGAGTGACTAAGAAGTAGGCATGAGTTAACAGTACAGCCCCTGAAGATGAAACCCATCCATGATTTAGATACTCATCAAACTTGGGAATGTGATTGTTGTGTCTCCACTTTGCTTCTTTTAAGAATGTGTCGCATAAATCCGCCCACTGACCAAAATAAATAAATAAATACATATAAATTAAATTTCTTTCTGTATGTCGATTGTCAGGACAATACTTCTGTATTAAAAAGACGTTTAATTAAGGAATATCGGACACATATACTAGGATCAATTAGCTTGTAGAACTTTAAAATCATGAAGCAATTGTGTATTAAGAGTAATTAATAGTGAACTTACCACTTGTTTAAGTTGAGAAATCACGACTTGATCGTGTTCCTTCAAGGTATCATAAGCCAGCTCGTTGACCGTGTTGTAGAGAGCCAAGAAGAACATTTTCATGTAGTCTGGGAGATGATCCACATAATTGACATCCCATCTGGATTTATAGAACACGCAATAGTATACAATTAAGGTTAGATCAACGCTACTTACTTTTTTTTATCTGAATAGTTATACAAAAATAAATTTATTTTAATTAATGAAATAATATAAATTTTATATTTATACTTATTATTCACATAGGCTGTTAAATATATGACAAGTTTTTACTAAAATAACTATTTATGGAATCACATTATAGTCAAATCGAATTTTTTGAATCAAAAATTTTGAAATGACAATTACTTTGAAACGAATATAATGTAATTTAGTATCAGTTATGTGCACCGCACGGGTTGTGTGCTAATTTTAAATAGACATTTTTATTTATTTTTGCACAATTTAAACTTTATGTAACATTTTCAATAAATTAATACAGGTAAATTGTATTATATAGATTCCATATTTTTTATTTATAAATATTATTTAATGAGAATTTTTAATTTATAAATATTAATGAATATATCTTACCCGTACACTGCACGGAATTCATACTATAAAATAAAATAAAAGAACGCCACTTAATACTAACAACTTTTGTTTTAAGGTCAAACAGTGAAAAGTATAAGATAGAGAAGTTACTTGTGTACAGCATTTGTTAGCAGTTGAAGGTCCTGAGGAGAAGCATAAACATCATAAATATCATCTAAAACAGTAATTAGCTGGACCACTTTTGTTAGTCCAACACGACATTTCCCAAATTGAGGTTGAGGAACCATTCCAATTGTCCACATGAAGCTTTCCATTAGTCTGTTTCTTGCAAAACTTAGTTTATTTGCCAGGCCCATCTCTCTCCACCACCTGAAAATGTAGTGTCGTATTAAAAAACGTAAGTTTTAAAATTTAATTAGATGAGCTTTCATTTGGGGTATAGAAATAGTAGGCCTTAAAGAATAACCATATATTCATATTCATT
>BKCP01008959.1:633609-658446 GCA_008636005.1 Striga asiatica | reverse complement strand
AATTATAAATTATAAATTATAATAATAATCATATATGATAATAATAATAATAAGTTGAATATAAAGTAATTAATTATAAATTCTAATAATAATAATAATAATTACAAATTAGAAATAACTATAATAACAATAATAAATTATAATAATAATAATTATATATTATAATAATAATTATTAAATATTATAATAATAATAAGTTGAATAAATTGTAATTAATTATAAATTTGAAAAATAATATTAATAATTATAAATTATATATGCTTATAATAATAATATTATAAGAAATAATAATTATAATTTGTAATGATAATTATAATTAAATATAATAATAATTATAAATTAGTATTAATTATAATAATTGAACAAAAAAATTATAATAACTATTATAAATCTCAACAATTATAATTATAATAATAATTAATAAAATTTATATATGAAAAGAAAAATGAATTATAATCTATTTTAATAGTTATTAGAATAATCATTACATATGGAAAAATCTAATAATTATATTTCTGATTCACGGTGTTGGCAGACCTGGACAATCTAATGCCAGGGACGACGACGAGGCGTACGATGACTATTATGATGGTTCTGGCACCCGACACACTAGAAGTCGGGGTGTCAATGCGTCCGTTCGTCGGGAGAGGAACACGGAAAGGCAGGCGTTGATCGATGAGGCTCGTAGGGTATAGCTTCGTCAGGCTAGCCAGAGTTCCCGCCCTCCCGCACCAGTGCCCACTGGTCCATATCATTTTGAAGGCCAGCCAGATAGTTCGCGACCCCACGGAGCCCTCCCGTACGGCGAACATGGATTTTATTATCCTGGCCAGGCGGGCAGGAAGATGCCCCCGGCACCAAGACCGTACGATCAGCAGGGATGTGCTTTTCCCCGCTACGCAGGGAAGTCGATACCCTCCCGCGCACGCGTACCATTACCTTATGGTCAGCAGGGGTATGCTGATGATGAGTCGTACGGCGAGAGGGAGCCGGGTCCAGAGGACTATGACTCGGACGACTCTTCAGATGATCAAGACCACGCACAGCCTACGGGTCCTAACCACCCTCGTCCTACTGTACAGCCAGTTCGTCTGGTACAGCCGGTTCTACAGCATGTTCGTCCGGTACATGCTGTTCGTCCCACACAGCCTGCTCCTCAACGACAAGCTGGGGGGCGTTTTGGCCCATCTGCATCCTCATCAGGTAAATAATTTACTTATTTATTGTTGTTTAACATAAATTATTTTCACTTAATCATAACAAATTATCGGTACTGTTAGAAAAGTATTATCGGCCTGCTCCTCAACTACAGTATAATTATTTTGTAATTTAGGGTAAGTTGAATAAATTGTAATTAATTATAAATTCAAATATGCTTATAATAATAACTTAAAATGTAAAATGTAACGTAACTAATGAAATATGTTTTATTAAATATATTTTATTTAATGCATCTGCCAGCAAGCCAATATATACAGATATGTTGTATTTTAATGCAGGTACTAGCAAACGAGCTAGGACCGATGATGATGCACTGGATCGTTAGAGGCCCAGTGCCCGGTGGACCCATTGATGGGAATGTCATCCCTAGCTTTCTTGGGCACGTCGCCTCCCGCATGTGGAGTGGGAATTTGAGGGGGCCGCTGAAATGCCACAAGTGACTGCGAGCGATCGAGAATCTGAAGGCTTGGCGTGAAGAGATGTCTTCTGATGCGGGAGCTCTTCTCGACCAGACCGGGCTGTCACATTTGGTCGACTCCATGCACACCCACTTGGACACCCCACTCCTTTCTGCTTTTGTGGAGCGATGGCAGCCAGATACTAACTCGTTTCACATGCCTTTTTGTGAAATGAGCATCATGCTGCACGACGTCCGGGCCATTTTGGGCGTTCCAGTGGAGGGAGTCGTGGTCGCTGAGGACCCGGATTCGGACGCCTGCCATGGGCTCTGCATGTCGATACTTTCGGTCACCAAGGGCGAACTCATGAGTTCGTTCTGGCAGCGTGGTTCGGTGCCCGAAGCCGCCATTTCGGGGGCATTCAGGGGGAAACGCCGGCTGACTAGGGATGAGGCGGGTGCCTGGATGTGGGTGATGCTGGCTACCACTTTGTTCGTCGACAAGAGTGGTAGTAGAGTGACCCCCAAGCTCCTGCACGAGGTGCTTGACGGCTTGGATTTGATTGGGGGTTACTCATGGGGATCGGCTACGCTGGCAGGGAGTTCTTAGACACTACGGTAGAGCTAAGATAAAGAGGTGCGTGGACAAGCGACATGTACAGACAGCTAGGTATTGCCAGCCGAGGGGACTCTGCCCAGATGTCGGGCTGCTTGACTCTTCTGCAGTCTTGGATATATGAGTATTTCCCCGATTTCCGACCCCGGGGGCGTCTACCCATCGGTCCTGACTGTCTCGCACGATCACGCTCGTGGAGCGTAGGGAATGCGCCACGGTCAGACGATCGGCTCACAGCCATCCGTCGGCGCCTCGACAGACTCACTGCCTCCGATGTACGTGAAGTTATTTTATTTAAATTTAGTTACCCGTTATTTAAAATAATATAATTATTTTTATAAATGCTCTTATGCAATTGTGAACAGGTGCAATGGTTGCCATACGGCAGCTCCAGCCCAGATGCGATAGAGCCGAGGACTCTTTATAGCGGATTGATTCGATACCGCGATGTCGTCGAGCCGTACTTGCCTGCGCGGTGTCTGCGTCAGCTGGGGTATGTCCAGACTGTCCCTCCCCCTATATACCCGCCAATCAGTGCAGTACGTGCTTGGGAGTCTAGGAACTACAAGGTTGAGCATTCTGAGGCTGGTGCAGTAGGTGCCTGGACCCAGTTCCCGATGTCTGGGACGGTCAACACCGGTATGTTGACCCACACCACACAGGATCGCGGGGAGGCGACTGAGGATTACCTGCAGTGGTACAGTCGGGTTTCCCATCCGACTCTCATGGGCGAGGAGCTGCCGGACGAGAACGAGGTCCCAACGCGTGTCAATACCGCCTATGTAAGTTGGTTACTAAATTTTAGTAAATGTTAATTCATTACAATAATTTTTTTTAATAAATTTTAGTCTTATGTTTTTATTCTTCCATTTTTTTAGTGGGTGGACCGTCTTTTGGGCATTACATCGATTTGGCAGCAGGGATGCGAATGTCCGGTGGCGGCGGAAGTCGAAGAACAGCTGGCTAAGTTTAAGTTGGATTACGACAATGCCCAATAATGATGTAATGAATTTTTTTTTTTAATTATTATTGTAAAACATTAAGTTGAATGATTTTTTTTTTGCTAAACTTAAGTTGAACTGATTTATTTATTTATTTTTATTTGCTAAACTTAACTTGAATGAGAAGCGTCATACCATAACTGAATAATATCGTTCTTTTATTCAAGAAGGATTTGTTTGAACAGTATACCACAATCGCAACCTAGACTCGTACTGATCCTCCCAACCAACAATCGATTGATCTCGGAACTGGAACCACATGAAATGAATAGGCGGTAATGGACAATCATCAGTCAAATCTAAACGAATGTAGTGTGCTACGGTACCAAGATGGCAAATGGCAATCTCATGACATGGTCCTCTAGCCGATGATCGTGCAGTGAGAGGCAACACTGTGGTGCTGAATAAGTCGTGCTGCCCACCTTGTGGACCAGAGCTCAAATGAACGACAACCACATTAAATAGGGTCACAACGGTATAGAGGTCCTGCGGAACTTCGAACCAGTGAGCCCGTCCACAAGGACTGTTGCCCCACCTTACGCGACGGAGTCCGGCCTCGATATCTCTAAAATAGATGTACTCGTACAATTCAGGGTGGCTGTCGACCTCCTTCGCAATGTTTTCTCTTGCATCTGCCTAGTACTTCTGATGACCATACATGTGACTCGCGATGACCCGAAATCCGCAGTTACCATCCGCATCCACATTCAGGTAACTCACTATGTAGTCCAACATATGCCAGGGGATACTTTGCCACATTGAAAATCCAAATATATTTGTCGGTCTAAACTTTGCAATAAATATCATAATAATTTCACGTCACAATTTATATAATCATATAAATACTTTAATTAACGCTCAACCATATTTTTTTAAAAAAAATGTATGACCTTCATCCCCTGGTGACTGTTGAGAAGACGAACTTGTCTGTCCACGCGAAGAATTGGTCGTACGGCTCGATTTCCGACCTCGCGATCTATTGTTGTACTCAAAAGCAGATGGTTTACGCTTAGTTGAATTAGTTTTCTTGGGACGACCTCGCGGGTCCTCCTTAACCTCAGGTTTCGCATAATCCTGTTGGTCTGGGTAAAGATGACTGTACATGAACTGATTCACGTACCGCATCGTCGCGGGATCGCGGGTTTCAACCTCAGTCACAAGCGTCTGAAAGAACGCCGCATCTGACCATGCAGCGTGGCTCGCCTGGCTCGGATGACCAGTCCCTACAAGTATACGATAAAAAAGTCAATGAATTAAAACAAATAATGTATTTTAATAGAAAATTATAAATAAAACAGTAATCTTAAATTACCTGGCTCTAATATCTCGAGCGTTCTCCAGAACTGGTGAATCATTCCGAGATCAATCGAAACATCGAAATCAACTGCGTTACGGAGGAGACAGGCACAAGGAAGTCTATGAGTGAGCTGCAATACACAACCGCAACTAGTGTAAACATCGGTGTCCAACTTGTGCATCATCGTAAGCTCAGCGTCCAATAAACTCAGACAGTAATGCGAGACCCTCAGTATCATGCTCGCGAAACGGATTCCCTTATACCGTGTATTCTTCTTAGATCTCGAGGCCTCAAGCACCGTCCTGATAATACGTTACATAACGTTAGATTTTAATTAATTAATGCAGTAATATAATAACGCATTTAAAAATTTCAGTACGTACTTGATTTCAATCACTTGATTATCGATATGCTTATTAATCTTCTACCAAACCGTATCGAGCGCGTCGGTGGACGTCTGAAGCCACTCCTTCAACACAGAGTGGGCACTCTCCACCCTACAGGAAGTTGTGTTTCCAAAATGTGTCACTCGGTTGGTCCAAGCCTTCAGAAACTTCTCGCGGTGCACTAACCATGTGCCCTCCACATACCGTATCACCTCTGGAGAGTTCGAATATTTTGCGCGCAGCTCGGCAACAGCATCGGTGTAGGCATCGAACGTACTGGCCTCTGCAATCGCCTTCCACGTACTGTGCGTGAAAATCTCCGAGAATTTTTTATTCTTCTCAAATAGTTTGTAGGCTTTGGCTTCCACATCCTTGTTGATGTGCCACGTGCAGAGTAAGTGGGCTGATTCAGGAAAATGCCTCTGAATAGGAGTGAGTAAACCCAACTCTCTGTCACTGACAACAACATAAGGATATACGCTTTGGCCTATCAGTAGTCTCAACTTCTCTAGAACCCAATCGTAACTGGCCTCTTTCTCGTCTCTGATGAGCGCATACGCAATTAGGAAGTTCTGGTTGCACGGCGTCATCCCAATCATCTCGACCAACAGCATCTTGTACCTGTGCAAATGTGACCACGAAGACAAAAAATATAAGCACATAAAACTTAACTTAATCAAACACACTATTTAAGATTCATACTAATAAAGTATTTATAAAGTAACATACCTGTTGGTTTTATACGTGGAATCTATGCCGACATACCAGTGATATGTCTGGAATAGATTGATCGACGCAGGATGGGTCATGAATATATGCGTCAACGCTTTCGTGTTCGGATCGGATTCTGCATAAACTGTATACTCGCTGCTCACGGCCAAATGCATAAGGTGAGAAGGAACGTCTCTACCGTCGGAACTATCTCTCCGCAGCTTATCTCTAAAGTTATATACCTGTCACCGATTAGCGTTAATTATAATGATTATTATAATTTAAAACAAAAAATTTATTATATTAATAAATAAAAAAGTATATTAATGCGATTAATTTGATAAAAAAATTATTAACTATCACAATAACTTTTACATATAAAAAATTACTAATTATCATAATTAACTTAAAAAAGTTAATTAAAACATATATTACAAGATATAAATATATATACCTGCCGCACATGAACGTTGTCTCCCGGATTCTTTTCCTTCAGCGCGGCCATAATTTTTTTCGAGGCCACCTGAGCGTCCGTCATGTCACGAACAATTTTCTTAGATGAAGCGCTGAGGCCGCTCAACTGGCTATGACCCTCAGGATACACAGCAAATGCATGGTTATGGTAGCCTTTCTCTTCATTGCTACATCTACAGATCCTCCAGTATGGAGCGTCGGACACCTTTTTTACTTTGATCTCAAAATTGCAGCCGCACTTATTCGTTTTTGTCTTTCTACAATTTTCGCCTGTGCCTCTGTACCGTTCGCCTCTATGGCACTTCAAAAGTCTGACCGTTTTCTTTTTGTGGCTCGAAATTATTAATAGGAAACCATTCAACATTGCCTGGTGTTTTGCAGCTTCAATAGACTCCTGAGCACTATTATATAATGTACATGTATCGAAACGCAGACTGTAATCAACACCATCTCCTCCAAAATCTTCCCATGACTCCTGCTATATAGTACAATATTTATATTTTTAGAACATGTTAAATTAAGATAATTAATTCTACCATGTAACATAATAATTTGTAACTATCTAACGTCCAATTTATATTATAATAAACATGTAACACAATAATTTGTAACTCTTAACACGATACTATCTAACGTCAATTTATAACATAACTAAGACTAATATGTAATATAATAATTTATAACTCGATAATAATTTCAAAATGTAACATAATAATTTGTAACTCCTAACACGATAAACGTCCAATTTATATCATAATCAAGTCTAAAATGTAACATAATAATTTATAACATAATAATATAGTCTAATTTATAACATCAAAAACCCTAGCTCTCCTCTCTTCCATATACGTTGCATAACGTTAGATTGTAATTAATTAATGCAGTAATATAATAACGCATTTAAAAATTGCAGTACGTACTTGATTTCAGTCACTTGATCGATGTGCTTATTAATCTTCTGCCAAATTGTATCGAGCGCGCCGGTGGACGTCTGGAGCCACTCCTTCAACACAGAGTGGGCACTCTCCAACCTACAGGAAGTTGTGTTTCCAAAATGTGTCACTCGGTTGGTCCAAGCCTTCACAAACTTCTCGCGGTGCCCTAACCATGTGCCCTCCACATACCGTATCACCTCTGGGGACTTCCAATATTTTGCGTAGAGCTCGACAACGTCTAGCCCGTCTAGCCCGCCTAGACCGTCTAGCCCGCCCTAGTCTCGCCATCCCGTCACAGATCTATACGCACCTCTTTCTTAGTACTTGATTTTTTAGAAAAATTTAGAACTTATTTGAAATCATTTGAACCTTGAAAACATTTTCTTGGGTACCTACTAAAACCTTTCTTTTCTTTCCTACTTTCTTTCTTTTCTTTTCAATTAAGACAAAAGCAGAGCATATGGTACTTGGTCCAATAATTGAAGACATTCAAACTTAGTTCTCAAAACATGGAGAAATCAACATGTTCAAACATTTTACGGAAACATATAAAATACATTTTTTTACCACCACTGCCCCTCGTGTCCGTCGCCAACAGCTTAACCTGAAAATGGTAGTTGTGGGGGATGAGCAAAACAACTAGCCCACCTAGAGTCTATAATATGTAGATATTCAGAATAATTAGCGGATAATATGATAACAACATGAAACATAAATCATCATAACATTTCTCCGTTTCACAGGCGACTACACCGTCTCATAAGTGACATCACAGTCTCATTCGTGGCATCACCGTCTCATAAGTGGCATCACCGTCTCATAGGTGAACATAACATATCATTGCCTTTTTGTCGACCTACGCCCTTACAGGCAGAATATATATGTAACCTGCAGTAACCATAATGATCACAATAATTATAAAGAATATTACATAAGATAGACTTCCCCACCTTTTTAACTTACTACACTTGGATGAAATGAATGCACATGCGGCTGTTTAAGGCTCGACTCCTCTTAATCCAAATTTTGATTTTTAAGTCCTTTTATTAGGATTTTGATTAAAAAATGCAGAACAAACAATTAAAACACGTAAGGCACGAATCGCAGATAAGAGCATATAATTAAGCAGATAAAATCACATAAAACTTTCTAACTTTTTCTCGGCTCGACCTGGTTTCCGGATCACATTATAACACTCGGAATTCTTTTTCTCGGTCGCTGCTGCTGATGGGTATGCTCGCGCATGGACGCACTGGTGCTGCTGGATGCCGCTGGGACTCGGCAGCTGCGGCCTGACCCAACCTCAACCTATTTTCTCCGGCAACATTCTTCGGATATTTCTCAACTTTTTTCGGTCATTACACAGATATAATAATAGAAACAGGTTCCAAAAGAGCATAACACTTAAGAATTTACCACATAAAGAATCAAGGCAAACGACTCCATCTTCTTTTCTTTTCTTAACACACAAGTTCAAAATAATACTAACACCTACAGGACACATATTAATAGCAAAGCACTTCAAAATTACACATTATAACAACAATTAAAACTCAAAAAAGTCACAGCAACAAGAGGCAAAACAAAACACACCAAAACATGAATATAGCCTTCATATCTCTTTCTTCTTTTTGTACATCTCATAGCACACATAAGGGCCACAAGAACTAAGGTTAAACCTCTGCAAATGATCAAGGATCAGCATTCCAAAATCACCATAAGCCTCAGCAATAATGGGCGATAAAATAAAGCATACAAAAACATGATATAACCTTCCTTCTTTAACTCAACGCATAAGCAATATACCTCAGGCCTTAGAACTAAAACTTAAGGCCTCTAACATGAGTATTTACAGCATGATAGCTCAGCATATACATCTCATAATAAGTTGGCCAAATATGAAAATAATACACTCTCTTCTTCAAAAATTTCCATAGGATTCCATATAACTTATATGAGGCTGAAAACTGATGTGAATAATCAAAACTAATAAAAGACATAACCATAAAAATTTTAGGTTGAAACATGAGTTGAGACTGAGTAAAATCGAGATCAAAGTCAAATAGACATGCTGAGACTAAACATTTTCCATAGCATTCAATTCAATTAAACTAGACTAAAAATTCATATACATACTCTTAACATACTCATATATCAGCCATAAAAATTATAAGTCAAAAGCATGACCACAGGATGAGATATAATCATTCAAAGTAGCAGTTTATTCACAGAATTCAAAGTGACTGACATGCTTCTGTTCAATAATTTCTATAGCATGATATACAAATCAACTGAGGCTGAAATTTAACAGGAACACACTCAACTTACACAAGAAATGACCATAAAATTTTTAAGTTAACAGGATAACTATGGATTGGGTAAATCAAGGCAACAAGTCACAATACTAGACAGAATTTCACCTCAGACAGACCTTCTATCAGAATTTTCTACAGCATTCATTACAATTCATATTAAGCTGAAATTTCATACGAATCACCTCAACATAAACATGATTCACCACAAAAATTTTTAGGCTACGTTTGTTTTGAGGGATTTGAAATCCCCTGATTTCTAAATTTTTGAAATAGAATTTTTTTACTTGCACACTCCTTGAATGGATTTGTTGAAGTGATTATAAATCCATTGTCTAGCTCGCGATGGTGTTGACTCGCGGTGGTGACGAACCTAAATGATCGCGGACGGTGCGGTAATCAACGGTGATAAACAGTGGATTTCAAATGACTAGGTTTGATGAGTCATTTAAAATCTTTCAAAATAATGACTAAAAATTATCTAGCATGTATTTGAAATCTCCCAACTTCTATTACCATCCCAACATGCATGGGGATTTGAAATTGTAAATTTGAAATCTATAGATTTCAAATCCTTCAATAAATCATTCAATCCAAACATAGCCTCAGATTTTTCTAACCACATTTGCTAGGAAAAATTCGAGACAAATCCAGCACCACAATACAACATCAAACTTCATTCACTTCATTCAGTATCAACCAAATTAAAACATGCCATAATCTATCATTTTAAAACTTCAACAAGCTCATCGATTTGACCATAAAAGGTACTAAAGGGCCTAGCCAATTTACCTTGAAAAAAATTATGGAAAAATGAGTGAAAAGGGCTTGATTCAAAGCTTAGGTGCTCGGCAATGGGGCTGCGGCTTCCTCGAACTTTGGATTGGAATGTGGCTAGCTCGAGGTGGTGATGGGTGGCTCCAAATATTTTTGGCTTCTCCTCTCTCTCCTCTCTCTCTCTCTCGTCTCTCTCTCTCTCTCTCTCTCTCTCTCGCTCAACCACCCGCACGCAGAAAGGTTGTTGTGCTCGAAAAGGGGTGTTGCGTGCATGGGGAGCTTCTCGGCGGCATGTGGTGTTTTCTCGAAATTTTGTGAGGGCGCAGGGATTTTCTTAAGTTTTTCCTGATATGGGGATGATGAAATGGAGGCTGATTGTGGTGGTGTGGAATTTTTAAGAACGTGAGATAAGGGTTTTTAAAGTTTAAAACTTGAATAGGGAGATAATTTTTCTCTCTCTAGGAGAGTTCTTTCTCTCGACGGAGAGTTTTTCCCTCATTGGAGGGCTTTCATTTGTTGATATCCTTCTTCCATTCCTCTGGTCTTCTTCTTTCTCTTTCTTTGTTCTCGGAATCGATTATTATATCTCAGAAGGGCAGGTTAATTGCGATCTAGGGTTTTTCCATGGCGGGGTTTAATTCCAGTAATCTGGCTGACGAAGTGGAGCAACGATTGAGGATTTTCTCCTTTTCGGTAGTGGAAAATAAAGGTTATTGATCTGGGGGCGGAAGATGTTCAAACTGGAATCGAAGAATGCCACAAAAGCTTGTTTGGGGTAATCGGGGATAAAAAGGCTCATTTGGTAGGGATTAAAAGGGCTATGGGTCGCATTTGGAAGCTGAACAAACCAATGGAGGTATGTGAACTGGGGCCGAACTTCTTTCAATTCATTTTTAAAAGCATGAAGGATATGAAGAAAATCGAAGCAGGACCGAATTGGATCTTCGAGAATCAATATTTGATTCTCAAGAGCTGGAAGGAAGGATTGACTAGTGCGGATGAATGCCTTTAGAATCTCAGAATGTGGGTGCAGGTACACCATGTTCCATATCACTGGCTGACCCAAGAGGTTGGACTAAAGATCTGCCAGGTTTTCAATTCTACTTCGAATGTCATGGTGACTAACACTGGAGGTCAAGGGAGCAGAATATTAAAGTTGTTGGTGACGGTGGATCTGCGAGAGGCTCTACCTCGTGTGCTTCCATTAGACTGGGTTCTCAGATGGTTACAGTCATTTTCAAATATGAAAGACTAGTTAACCTCTGTTTCTATTGCAGCAAGACAGGGCACATTGAGAAAGCTTGTGCTCAGAAAGTGGACGATGTTGAACACAATGGATTGAAAAAGGCCAATATGGCGAGTGGTTGTGTGCTTTAGAGGGGTTGCAAGGACTGAGCTGGGCTAAATCAGAACCTTCATCAGGTCAAGATGGAGGATTTCCTTCTCCTCCAAATAAAACCCCTACTGCAGTTGCTGAGAATGAAGGGCTCATAGGGGGTACATCTGAGGAAAGAAACAGTACAGGCCATAAGGGGAAGAGTGTGGATAGACCTGAATCCAGATCATCCAATTTGGGGGAGGGATTTTCTACAGATAATATGGACAACGATATTGTAATTTTTTAGAACCAGTCTGCTATTAATACTATAGGGAACAGGATTCTATAGATTACCAGTTCTGATCCTCAATTGGAGCTGAAGACTACTCAAGCAACACAGCAGGTTGTTGAAGAAGTGACAGTGGTGCATAAAAGAATATTACCTGAGTCTATAGCAGGGAAAAAGACCTGGAAGAGAAATACAATTAATGCAAGCAGAATACCTAAAAATGGCACAGATTCTGCTATGGGGGTTTCTTCTCTTCCTGCCAAAAGAACTAGGGAATCAGAAACATAAGCTATGGATCAGGAAACAGCAAACTTACCAAGTGAGCCATTTGATAAAAAAACCAAAGACAACTCAACAACAGGAAGTGAGGGCCAGCCTTAATGGGCCCTCAAGGTGTCAATGAAGGCTCAGGGGTAGAACTGTAGAGGTCTGGGTGGGCCCTCTACAGTTCCCCAGTTCAAGGAATCCTTAAGGATCCATCACCCAAACTTTTTGTTCCTGTCAGAAGTTAGAAAACCAAATAATTTTTCCAAATCAGTTTGTATTAATCTTGGCTATAAAGATAGGTTCTTTTGTGTGGATCGCAGGGGTAGCAGTGGTGGGCTTTTGCTGTTATAGAATGAGGAGGTGAAGGTTATCCAATTGTATAGTACCTATTTCTACATTGTTGTCCAGTATAAAACCAAAAATCAGCTAAGTTCTGGATGGGCCATATTTGTGTACTTGAGCCCTGTTAAAACTGAAAGAGAAGGACAATGGGAGCAATTACTGGTAGAGAAAGCAAGGTGGGGTGATCAGTGGTGGATGGCAGGAGATTGGAATGACCTTAGAGGACCTGCAGATAAAAAAGATGGATGGCGGAGAACACATGGGAGCTACAGGGGTTTTAATGACTTTTTGGACAAAATGGGAGTCCAAGAGATACCTATAAGGGGATTACAGTTTACTTGGGCAAAAAACAGAGCAGGGGGAGAGTTTGTTGAAGAACTTTTAGATAGGATGTTTGTATCAGTCGGCTGGCTATCTCAGTTCTCTGACACAAGTGTTACCAGCTGGTTTAGGAGTGCCTCAGACCATTGCATGTTGATCATTGATTCTAAAGGTTCTCATAATAGGCAAAAAAAAGGTTTAAATTTGATAAAAGATGGGCCCAAAGAAAGGAAGCTCAAGAAGTTGTGCAAACAGCTTGGGATACACCTACATCTGGGACACCCATGTTTGTAATTAAGGAAAAAATCAAGAAGGCCAGAGAGTTTTTGCTTATATGGAGTAAGCATTTTAAATCAGAGAATGATGCAAGAATTGAAAGGCTCTCCCTACAGCTTGAGGAAATGAGACAAGAACAGGGTGACAGGAATTGGGAAGCTTGGGAGAGGATCCAAAAAGAGTTGAATGAGGCCAATTGCTCTGAAGAAGCTTTCTGGAAACAAAAAGCTCGATCCTTGTGGTTGAAAGAAGGGGACAAGAACAAGAAATTTTTCCATGCATTAACAGTTCAGAGAAGGAAGTTGAATGCAGTTGAGAGAATTCGGGTGGAGGGAAATAGACTCACTGATAATCCTGTTGAAATCCAAAGGGTTGTTACTGAGTACTATGGGGAGTTGTTCACTTCCAGAGGATCTAAGGATGGTCATGAAGTATTACCTAATGTGCTCACTCCATCACAGAAAAGATGAACAGATTGTTCATTGCACCAGTAGATGAAGCAGAGAAAAAAAAAGGCTATTTTCAGTATCCATCCTGAGAAAGCACCTGGAGAGAATGGAATGACTGGGTTGTTTTTCCAACACTTCTGGCCAATAGTGAAGGGGGATATATGCACTGCTGTCAAAAGTTTCTTTGAATCCTGCCAAATGCTAAGGTACTGGAAACATACCCTAATCACTTTCATTCCTAAATGTATCAACCTTACTTCTATCGCTCAATTCAGGCCTATAAGCTTATTTGCTGTTTTTTACAAAGTGATATCAAAGATCCTGGCTGTGAGGTTGAAACATTGTCTCCATATGTGTATCTCTGAGAATCAGTCTGCATTCTTGTCTGGTAGGTGCTTATTTGACAATGTGATTCTTGGGCATGAAGTCTTTCATTTTTTGAATAGACATAAAAGTGGGAAGAACTGTTTTATGGCCCTAAAATTGGATGTTGTTAAAGCTTATGATAGCTTAGAATGGAAATCTATTCAGTTAACTATGGTGAGGATGGGATTTCACTCTATGTTTATCAAATGGGTTCTCGCCTGCATTCAGTTTCCTACTTACTCTTTCAATTTGAACGACAAAGCACAGGGTTATCTTACTTCTTCAAGGGGAATTAGCAGGGGGATCCCATATCCCCCTACCTGTTCATCATTGTATCTGAATTGCTCACAACAAAAATCAAAGTGGAAGTTGAGAAAGGTTGCTTCAAGGGGTTAAGATTGTCCAAAGGAGGACCTTAACTAACACACCTTATGTTTGCAGATGATATTCTTGTGTTCTGCAGGGCAGAGGTTAATCAAGTCAATAAGCTGTTGAAAGTATTACATTTCTATGCTAACTTCACTGGCCAGCATGTGAATTTAGCAAAGTCCTCTGTGTTCTTCAGTAAGAATACATCAGCTGAGGTTCAGAGCAGGTGTTTTTATCTTCTGAATGGCATTAATGTGCACTCCTCCCCAAGATTTTTGGGTCTCCCTCTTGGAATAGGCAAGGCTAAGAAAGAAGCTTTTGAGTATGTGTTGTCCAAGGTCAAGAGCAGACTGACTAGTTGGAGAAATAAATGGTTATCACCTGCAGGTAAGGAAGTGCTAATCAGAGCTGTCCTTAATGCATTGCCAGTATTTTCTATGTCAGTTTTTGTCCTGCCTGTGGGTTTATGTAAGGAAATTGCTAGCCTAACTGCTCAATTCTGGTGGAATAGAGGGATAGAGGAACATAATGGTTTTCATTGGAGGGCATGGAATACTCTGACTTTGGCCAAGAAGCATGGGGGCTTAGGATTTCAAGACATTCAACTAGTTAATGAAGCACTCATAGCTAAGCAACTATGGAAACTGGTTTCAGAACCAGATAATCTGGTGAGCAGAGTTCTTAAATCTAAATATTTCCCTAACACTTCTATTTTTGAGGCACAGCAGAAGCAGAATTCATCTTGGCTATGGTGCAGTTGGCTCAAGGTGCTGAATAAATGTAGTAGATGGATGAGGAAGGAAATTGGAGATGGGAAAAGCACCAAAATATGGGATCAGTTTTGGGTGCCTAATCAATTAGGCAGGCAAGTGAGCTGCTACCAGGTATTGACAGAAGCATTATGTGGGTTAGGGATCTGATGAATGTGGAAGGGGACAAGTGGGATTAAACTAAGGTAAGGAGAACTTTTCCTAATCCAGTGAGTGAGGCTGTGTTGAATATCACTACTATTAACCCTAATGCACAAGACAAATGGATCTGGACACTCCACAATAAGGGCATGTTCACAGTTAAGTCAACTTATTCCAAGCTCATTACTGAAAAATTTCTTGGTTTGGGAATTGCTCAAGGGAGTAAAGACTTAGCTAGGGACAGCCGGATTAGAGACAGAAGTTGGAAAATGAAAGTGATGGGAGAGATTAAGAATTTTATTTGGAAATATTGTAATGGATCTTTACCTGTCAAAGTGAATATGCAGAAATGGGGAATAAATGTGGATGCCAAGTGTTGTCTATGTGGTGATGCCAATGAGCCAACAGAGCACCTATTTTTTCAGTGTAGCTTTGCTCAACAGGTGTGGAAGCTTGCTCCGATGAGCTGGGTACACAACAGAATGAATCCTTTAAATATTGGTGGTGGCAAGTGTGTCAATTATACAAAAGCGATGTTTCTGAAGCCCGTATCCAGCTATCCACGTATATCCCATGGTTGCTTTGGAAGTCGCGTAACCTTTGGCTATTTGAGAAGCTACGGAGGCCGGTGCATCTATTGTTCAATTTGCCACTCGAGATTGGCAGGATTATTTGGCCAGTAGGTGTAACCAAGCCTCCTGATGGTGTGTTTTGTATTCTCCATATCTGTTCTGTTTTCTATTTTTTTTTTTGTTGCATAGATGCCGGCTAGGACTTTGGTCAGTAGTTGGTTATTGCTTGGTTTGTTGTTATGTAGTCTATTTTGGGGTAAAGGCTCAGTACTTGTCATCTGCTTTATCCCAATAGCTATGTAATAGACCTCTTAGTTTCATGTCTTTGTTGTCTAGGCCACTTGCGTGTGGTGCTCTCATGTTTCCGGCAATGCTTTGTATGACACTAGATTTTTAATGTTATGAGAATTTCTATCGTTCCGAAAAAAAAAAAAAAAAAAAAAAAANNNCTTGAATGGGGAGAGATGGGAGGATGAGGGTCGATATGAGGGGGCTTAGTTGGAGACTTCTTCAACATTTCCTTGGTTGGCTTGAGTTGACCGTGCATAAGGGAGTTCAATTAAATCATAAGGGCCGAAGCCTTGCGCTCTTAGGTATGGCCGAGAGCTCACGGATTTATGAACTTTGGCTTCAAAAATATAAATTGGCCGAGCTTATTTTAGTTTTCGAAATTCTTTTTGGCATGCTTTAATTTGGGAACTTAGGACAACAAAATAAATGAGAAATCAATTTATAATTTAGGATAAATAACCATTAAGCATATAAGGTAAATAAGCAATTAAAATCACACAAGCAATTAAGAAAATTAAGTAGACGAGGACATCTACTTAACTTTAAACTTTTTGAACAACAAATTAAATAGACGCGGACATCTATTTAATTCGAATGTCGGATTATACGATTTAATTAAAAGGTCGAGCTAAATAAAATGCAATGCAAATAATCTCATACTCTTATTCATAAAACGGGGCATTACATGACGAATAGGAAGAGAGAGAGAGAGAGAGAGAGAGAGAGAGAGAGAGAGAGAGAGAGAAATGAGAATAATAAATAGCATATTTATCTAATGATTGATGAAAAATATGTTTTGATGTGTATACAATCATATTAAGATGGCCCATACATAAATTTAGTCAAAGTTGAATAATCATAAACTAATTACTAAATACTATCTACTTAATGACTAATAAAATAATCTATTTAATCTTATCAACATACTAGTACTCAAATTCAAATCATGTGAACATGTACAATTACAAATAAAATAGTATATGTTATACATATATATGTTATACATATATATATATATATATATAATATTTTAAATTATACATTAGATAATGAGTATATATCATTTAAAGATTTTGACCATTAGTGAAAATAAACAGCGTAAATATGAATGAAATAACTTGCATATAAATCACTAATCATAGACATAAAATATAGTAGATAATGTATTTTTTGTAATTTTTAGGAATCAGGAAAAAAAGGTTTTTTCGTCCCTTAAGTTGCCCTGATTTTGGTTTTGGTCCCGCAAATGGTCCTTTTTGGAAATAGTCCTGTAAGTGAAAAAAAATTCGTTTTTGGTCCTCTGACCGACTACAGCATGTCAGGTTACCGGATGAGCCTACGTGTGAATTAGCCCGCATACATGTAAAATAGCCCGCTTACGTGTATTTTAACGCGCCTACGTGTAATTTAAAACTAAAATAAAAAATGGCTGATGAAATTGAAATAAAAAAGGGGATCGAATCTAAAGAACACTAAAGGTCGATCGATTCTCTTTAGATTTTTCCCCTAAACACAAACCCGAACTAAGAAAAATCCTAATTGTGCACTACCCAAAAAACGCGCAATTGTGAGTTCAAATGGGATTGAAATCGGTGAAGTTTAGATCGCGTCTGCATTCGATGATCCTCCTCCAAAATATGGTAAGTTAGGCTTTCAGTTGTATTATTCCCAATAGTACTGGTGAAATTTTCGAATAATTCAGTTGTTTGTTTGTTATTGAATTAGAGTTCTGAATATGAGCAATGATATAATTGAGTTGTTTGTTGGTTTCGAAAAAAGCTTTTATTTATTAAAGAAAATTATTGTTTGCTTGTCTGTGCATCAATTAAAGTTCTGAATAATTGAGTTGTTTGTTGGTTTCGACCAAAGCTTTTATTTTTTAAAGAAAATTGTTGTATGCTTGTCTGTGCAACCATGGATCTGTATATAAAATTATTTTATGAGGGAATCAATGGAGAACCTTTTAACTTTTTGTCTTTTATATATAAGATTGTTTTTTAAGTGTATTGTGGTGTTCTATTGTGTATTAGTGTTGTTTTTAAATGTTTGGCAGATGTAAAAAGCACACATTACATAAGTGTTTACTTTCGAGGTCATCTTCACATGCAAGGGGGACCACATTACATAGGTGGGGCAGCTTATAAGTTTGACTGGGTGCAAATAAGGTCTACATCATTGGCTGCGTTTGACAAGCTGACAGTGAGAGAAGGTATGATGGGACCAATTAGGTATTACTACATTAATGAAGAAGACCTAGCTGTTCAAATAAAAACCAATGAGGAACTAACTATGTTGGTGAAAGATAAATTGTCTGTACAGAGCCAAAGGGAGATAACCATATATTTTGATGATGATGATCCACAAGATTGTGAAAGTAATGGTAGTTCATCTAAGTCACAAGGAGGGATTAGCTTCAAAGATGTAGATATTAACCAGAAAGAAGCTAATGAGTTTTAAAAGGATAATAATAATGTAAATGAAGCTCAGAATGTGGAAAGTGATGGGAGTGACTCTTCAGAGGGTGAGGAAGATGACTCTGTTCCATGAAAATGCTGATCTTGAAGTAGATAATGAGGCTTGTGAGGGTGGTTCCATTGAAGCAGATAATGAGGCTTGTGAGGGTGGTTCCATTGATGCAATTGAAGAATTAGCAAACTAGGTGTCTATTAAACTTAGAGAAGCTGAAAATGTGAAGAATGTTGGCATTGCAGAGGAGACTCAAAGTCCTCATGATCCTGATGTTTTTTAAGAAACAACAGAAAATGAGGTTAATGAAGGTGGTGAACATCAAAATGTGGAAAGTGATGGGAGTGAGGATGAAGACTATAATTTTAGTTATAAGTCTTCAGAGGATGAGAATGATGACCATGTTTTCTTTTCAAATGTGGATCTTGAAGCTGAATGGATAGGAAATGGGGCGCAGGACTATGTAGCAGATTCAAAGGATGATGAGCTAGGAGATCCAAATGTGATTGTGAGTGAAGATGACTACCAGAGTGCAAGGGACTCAGATGTAGATTCAAGTGAAGACTTAGCTCTTGTCTTCAACACAACACAACAATATACCCCAACCCTAAAATTGGGGATAATTTTTAGCAACAAGAAAGAGATCAGAGTAGCAGTGCAATCTGATGCCATCATGCAACACAAAGATGTGAAAATCACGAAGATGAATGTGTTGACCATGAATGTCAGTGGAAGTTACATGCAGTGAAGATGAATGATGAAAATACCTTCAAAGTCATGGAGTATTTCCCAACTCACACATGCCCCACTACAATGAATGTCAAGATTTTGAAGTCAACATGTCTAGCTGGGAAGTACCTTCACCAGTTTGTAGTTGTTCCAAACAGGAAGCCTAAAGGGTTTAGAGTAGGTTGTGTCCAGTCTCTCATAGTCAATGTCTCTCTTTACCAAGCTTGGAGAGCTAAGAAGTTGGCTCTGCAACAGCTAGAAGGAAGCTTCAATGATCAGTACATGTATCTTTTGTCATTTGCCAATGAAGTGAGCAGGTCCAACCCAGGTTCCACAGTGATAATTGGTGTTGATCAATCAAGCAACACATTTGACAGGATGTATATTTGTTTCTTAGCTCTGAAAATGGGTTTTCTGGATGGTTGTAGACCAATACTTGGGATTAATGAGTGTCATCTGAAAGGGCCACACAAAAAAATATTGCTGACTGCAGTTGGTCTTGACCCCAACAACAACCTATATCCACTTGCTTTTGTTGTTGTTTATTCAGAGACAGTGGTAACTTGGGGTTGGTTTCTAAGATTATTGAAGAGTGATTTGGAAATTCAGAATGGCTATGAATGGACTTTTATGTCGGACAAGCAAAAAGGTCTCATCCAAGCTTGTAATGAGGTCTTTCCTAATGTTGAACACAGGTTTTGTGTTAGGCATATGCACAATAACATGAAGACTGTTGGATTCAATGGACATGCTTATAAAGTGGCTGTGTGGAGGGCTGCCAAAGCTGCAACTCCGAATGACTTCCAAAGGGTGATGGCTGCTTTAGAAGAATTGGACAAAGATGCACATCAGTGGTTAATGGACAAACCTCCTTCACAGTGGAGCAAATCACACTTTTCTACCAAACCTAAGTCAGATATGCTCCTCAATAATTCTTGTGAACCATTTACCAGTAACATTTTGGAGGCCAGAGAGAAGCCAATTTTAACCATGTTGGAGAAGAGAAGAGAAAACACAAAGAGGGCTGCTAGAAATTGGAGAAAGAAAGTTGTATGTCCTAGGATACAAGAAATTATTCAAAAAAAATTGTCCAACGTGCCTGATTGCATTCCTCTGAATGCCAGTGATGTCCATTATCAAATTTCATGTAGTGATGGGAGTCAGTTCACATTGGACTTGAGTCAGAGAGTATGTGGTTGCAGAAGATGGGATCTTATAGGAATCCCATGTGTTCATGCACTTTCAGCAATTCACTGTGGAGGTCTAGACATTGATACATTTGTTGACAGTTGCTATTATGTAGAGACTTACCACAAAGTGTATGAACACATCTTAAAGCCTATTAATGGAAGGGATCAGTGGCCAATTTCAAAGTTCATTTCCTATGAAACCTCTATAGAAGGGAGAAATCCTGGGAGACCTTTAACATAAAGGAGGCCAGAAGTTGATGATCTGAGGAATAAGACAAAAAAATAAAAATAAAAAGGACAGTCACAAGCCATAATCCATACAAGATAAAAAGACAGTATAGTGCTGTGACATGTGGTAAATGTGGTGGAAAGCGCCACAACAGAAAGTACTGTCCTCAGCCTCAATGACCGCGCGTCGCAACGCAGCAAATAAAATTTTTTATTTTCCTTAACTAACCAACTAGCAGTAGTGGCGAGCAAGGGTCGATCCCACGAGGAGTGTGAATCAAATCGTGAATTTTCTCGTATTATTTGAATTAAGGAAGCAGTAAAAAAAGGGGAGATTGAATTTAATAACTAAATTAACTAAAATCCTGATAAAGCAAATAATATCTAAACAATAAAAATAAAATTAAATAAATGAAGAGAAATATCTAGTTCACAGTTCCGTCTACACCCTCGACCGACTCGTCTAACTAACTTTGGTATCAATCTCGCTATCTTATGGAATTACTAACCCTAGGCAACGACAAGGTCTGTTACCCGAATTTTTCCTTATCTTTAATTTAACCGCGAGACGCTCTACGATTAAACCTGACTTCTTGTACAGTCCAGAAAAACATTTTCAAGATTTAATACAATTAGCCGCTTTACGAATTAGAAAAACAGGCTAGAATAAGTAGTGAACTCAACCGCGTTCGTTCACTTAAATAGACCGTGTTATCCCCGGTAGTTACCGTCTTCCGATAGCCTCTAATGAACTAAACACAATAACAATTACGGATTGAAGGTCTAATTCAGCTGTAGATATGAAAAGCCTAATCTAGGTGATCAATCTAAATAAGACTCAACACATCATGGTTAATTATTCAAAATAACACAAACAATTCCAAAAAGATATTGAAATTATCAACCACGTATATTAATCAAACATCATCAAGTCATAGGGTTCGACATCCCCGGAACTAGAAATAAAAACTACTCTAACATAATAAATAAAAAGAAAAGAAAGAAAATAGAATTATCCCCTTTCGTGTGTGAGTGCGGCCTCCCTCCGCGATTGCTGGATCCCTCGTCAGCTATCGCGTCTCTGTTATTTTTCTCTATTCTGCGTGGCGGCTCCCAAAATAATTCCCTGTTTAAGTGAATGTAACGCCCCACTTTTATTTGCCGAAATTCAGAATAAATTTTTCGAAATTTATTTCAAAACACTTGAGGCGCTACACATTTTCAAAAACAATTTCAGCAATATCACATATGCAATTCCCAACGAGCTCAATAATCATAAATAGTCAATACCCAAACCGGGTTCAATAATTGTAAATAGTCAACACCCAAACCGGGTTCATAAATGATATTAACTCCCAAAACTGGGTTCATCAGTCCATAAATACTAAGGACTACACTCCCAATCGATAATCCAGTACTCAACATAAGTCAGGAATGCATAAATCATATAAAGCAATTTAAGCAGCGGAAATAATCAATAACATGACCACCACTCGCTTCTCTCTGTCGTGCCCGCAATTACTAACCTGCATTCATGAAGAGCAGGTGGGGATGAGCACAATATAAAATCGAGGTGCTCACCACTATGCAATAATTAAAATTCAATTTCATAAAATAAGCAGGTATGGTCGCAGTATGAACACAAATCAATTAATATCCCATCTCCTATCCCAGAGTCAACTCTCATGTCCACAACTATACCAATAGACCACTGCTGATACACGTATCGAAATCCCCCCCACCCCCCACCCCCCCGGGCCTTACATCGATGCCCAGACAGTGGGAGTAAAACCACCCCGAATGCCCGGAACCTAGCCTTCGGACTTACATCGAGGATCACCAGCTAAGGCTCACACCCTGACTGCCATACATAAATAAAGGAGACTACCCATCGGGTACGTTCTATAGCTACGGGGATAACCGTTCGGCGGCCAATATAGCTCACATCGAAGGCTACATGGTTCACATGCATACTTTAATCATACCGCAACAATAACAATTAATTAATGCATAAAAACTTTTCAAATAAAACCCACCTGGATGTAGCAAGAGGTATAGCCAAACACAGAGTTGAAGAGATTATGGCATAAGTTCAGCTCGAAGGACCTACAACAATTTATAATAACCTATCACTTACTATCCAATTCAAAACAACATATAAGACATATACTTAGCCGAAAACATATCGACTAAGTGACTCGTGGATTCCTTGACCGAGTTAGGTACTATGGAGTGACTACCAGACCTGGACACAACTCATACTTCATATAATACACATAAATCATGCCAACATTAATAAAATTCAATCCTAACCTAAACAACCGATGACCGAGTATTAAGACCTCAAATTAAACTAAATTCAGAATCAGGAGTTAGGCTCAGCCAATCAACGTGAAAACTTACCAAATTATAAAGCATACAAAAACACATAAACTCACCAAGTTTTAGCCCTAAATTCATCCGGGAGCATTTTTAAATAATTTAAGCAAAAACAGCGTCGAAATCAGCATTTATTGCTTCGCATAGCTACACTTCGAATTTTAATCTGAAACTTTTACATAACCTAAAACATCACAAAATAACACATTCCTGGAAGTTTCGGCTCAAAACTCCAAGTGTACGATTTTTAATGAATTTTACAAGTGTTTGCACAGAAACTGTTTTAAGCATTTGAACTAAAAAAACTCAAAAATAAAATCAGGGGCTTGGCACACATATTCCACATACTCGGGGGCACAATATATCAAAAATTCAGCTCAAACCGATAATGACTCGATTTATGGTGAATTTATTACGGTTCAGCAGCATGCTCGGTTTAGAAAAATCATAACTCTCAAAATACAACTCTAAACGACTTCAAACAAAAACTAAACAATTAAGGATAACTCCAAGTACCTATAACTCCAGGATTTCTACGAAAAATACTACGTTACATTCAGTTCAACAATAATTCAAAGTGACGGCAATCACTTTGATATCCAATTTGCAATTTTGATATTAAATCGAAGTGAACACATAATCAACATGGCATATTCACATATATTCACAACACACATTCAACAACACGTAACACATAACATAGACAGAACGTAAAATTAAACGAGACGGGTCGAGCCTTGTACCGTTCTCGGGATTTCGATCGAAAACGGAAACGAAAACGGAAACGAAAGGTTCGAACGATCACGCGGCTCAAGCGGAAGATAACAGCGGCTCACGGATGGCAGCCCACGGTGGCCTGAGCGCACGTCAAGACGGAGCGGCGGCGGAGGATGAACTCGTCGGGGATCGCGGTGGCGCGAATTGCTGTTGTCGGGTTGTTGGGGATCGTCGGAATTGGGCCACGAGTCAGGTTCGTCGCGAACTGAGCGGGGAAGATGGCGGCTTGCGGCAAAGGAAGGTTGCTCGGGCGGAGTTTCACGGTGAGGGGCTGCTTCTCGACAGAAGGAGGTCACCGGAGTTAGGTGGCAGTGGCGGGATTTTGCAGGCGCAACGAGGGGAGGTTGTCTGCTCGATGACGGGCCGTTGCACTCGCCGGAATTGGGCCTGAGGGCTGGTCGCGAATGGTCTGACGAGATTGCTCGCCGGATTTCAGTCGCGAGGAGGAGGGTGATGGCGAGATGGAGATGGTGGCGGAATGGATGATGACGGGATGGATGATGATGCTGCGAGGGTGGTGAAGAGATGAGATGATGATGATGAAGGATTAAGGTGATGATCGGGTGAGAGTTTAGTGATGGGATTGCTTGGAAAAATTTCTCCTTTCTGCTCTTGATCGATCGAGAAGAAAAAGAATAAGGTGGCAGCGAGTTTCTGAGTTGTTGAACGAGAAAAGAAGGAGAAATACATATATATACCTATACATATAGGTTTAATGTCTTGCCCAATAAGACACACACTTGCGGGCCGGATTTGTTGGGCTTGGGCTTTGGCCAGATTATCGGGCTCGCGGGTTCGGTTCGAATAAACGAATCGGCACTCAGGCCCAACTACATAGAAATAATACAGCTTTCTCGGGCTCGATAAATTAAATCGCACAAATAAATAAACAACCAAATATAATATATTTTATATAATACACACAACTTAAATTTAAAAATAATAATAATAATATTAATAAAAATACAAATACACATTTTAATTAATTAATAACACTTAGAAAAATAAGCAATTAATTAATATTAAGACAATTAAGAAATTTGACAAATAAATCATATTCGACAATTAATAATTTTATAGCATTCAAACAAATAATAAGAACAACAAATAAATAAATAATAATAATAATAATAATAATAATAATAATAATAATAATAATAATAATAATAA
>BKCP01008959.1:620387-633438 GCA_008636005.1 Striga asiatica | reverse complement strand
CCGGCGATGCTATACGGTGCTGAATGTTGGCCTACAAAAAGGCAACATGTCCAACAACTAAGTGTAGCAGAGATGCGTATGTTGCGTTGGTTCTGCAGGCACACAAGAAGGGATAGAATCCGGAATGAGGATATTCGTTATTCGAGATAGGGTCGGGGTGGCTCCAATTGAGGAGAAATTGGTTCAACATCGGCTGAGGTGGTTCGGACATGTCCAACGGAGGCCTCCTGATGATGCACCGGTACGTAGGGGAGTTCTACAGCGGGTCGAGCGGGTCGAGGATGTTAAGAGAGGTAGAGGTCGGCCTAAACTCACTTGGGAAGAGTCGGTTAAGAGAGACCTTAAAGATTGGAATATCTCCAAGGATTTAGCGGTGGATAGGAGCGCTTGGAGGCTCGCTATCAACGTGCCAGAACCGTGACTTTTGCTCCTTCCTCTCTCTCTCTCTCTCTCTTTTTTTTTCTCTTTCTCTTTTTTTTTTCGAAATAGGGAACGGCAGCTCCGTCACAACCCGTGGATTTTAGCCTTTCGTGCTCGTCGAGATACGGAAATTATTGAAATAATAGACTAGAGCCCCCACAGATTGGCAGCTGTTGCAGCCCGTGCTCTTTTTTTTTCCCTTTTTTTCTGTGCCGAACGGCTTTTCAACTCCACCAATTATTCCTCCATCCTCATTATTCTTTTTTTTTTCGACTATGAGACATAGAAACCCTAACTTTCAACTTCAAGTCCCCAAACTTAATCAACATTGATTAGAACAATCACAAACACATATCAACAACATAAATCGCCTCAAAACCAACTCACCACAAATAAATCACAAAAATATCAACCTTCATGTCTTTGTCCCCAAAATAAAAGTACCTTAAGAAATTTAACCAAATAAAATTGACTCAAGTAATTTAAACTAGCACGATAAATCAAAACCGACTCTCATGTCATCATCGCAAAATTCCACATGCATGCAATCTCACACTCACACAAGATAAAACAAATATTATGCAATAGAATCTAAGACTCAAACTCTAAGGGGCATAAATATAATCACATAATAAATCATGAATGCACACCAAGAAACCACCTCCCCAAACTTAGAGTTTGCATATATCATTGATACTCAAATAACACAAAAGAACAAAAACAAAGGTAAAAGAAACGAGTTCACCTTAGTCAATGCAGAGGAAGTCACCAAACCACGCACACCATTGGGTTACCTACCAACAAGTGCCTCTTTCCATTGTCGTTGGCCCGACTTATTATTCTTTTTCATCAAAGGATCCATGGCGGCTTCGGAGGTGGCCTCAAGGGAGGCATCAATCTCACCACGCCATGCTTGACGACATCCCCACTCTCCGGCGTTGGGTGCTTAACCAGATCTTTCCTCCATGACGCTAATTCTTCAATAATGTGTAGCAATCCATGCTCAATCACGGTCACCATCTCATGAAACTCCCACTTACACCTTTCGTTTTGCTCGATCGTCTCAAGAGGAGGTATGTGAAGGCCCAAGACATGCTTCAGTGCATCCTTGGTCAACACCCACTTTATATTGGATGATATAAGACACGGTTCAGCTTCTATCGGCACAAGAGCCGGAAGAACGACACGTTTTTTAACTCCAGCAGGTCGAGTATGGGGTACAACAGACTGAGTATGGGGAACCCCCGTACTGGGCTGTTTCGACTCCGTTTTATCTATATTCGTGATTATTTCGATCTCCAACTCGTATGTGCACTCTTCAGGTTTCTCGAGGTCCTCGTTGTACGAATGGATGATGCTCGAACTCATTGGTCCCGTTTCGAGCTGATACACTAGTCGGTCCATCTGTTCCGCTAATTGGTTCATTTCGCCTTATAAATTCTTTATGCTTAGTTCTTGGCTCTTGAGGCTCGTCTCAACACCTTGCTGAAAGTTAAGGGTGTTCAACGTCAATTTCTTCATCATATCCTCGAGAGACGGACTAGGGTCGTTCTCAACAAATGGCTCGGAGTGTTCTTGCAGAAATCTCAATGTGTGAGCCTCTAGTGCCTTCACCATATCCTCGAGCGATGGGCTAGGAAATCTCTCAACTAATGGTTCGGAGTACCCATGGAAAGAGTTTGAGTGCTCTCTAAAGCGGTATTCATATTCATCGGGATAAAAGTAGTCTTGCTCGTCCCTTTTCCAACCACTAGGTCCTCTTACGCCTCGATCTCCAATCCACGGACCTCGTATCTCCCTCTCATACTGGTAAGGTGCCTGGTGGGTATAAAAGTCGTGATAATAGGCTGCCATCTCGAAAAGTTGCGCCAAGATCGATCAAAAACGCCAAAACTCAAGTTACTCCCAAGAGTATGGGAGCGAACTATTATGTCCAGCAGAGTATGGGGACGCCCAGTATTCTGCAAGAAAACAAAAAGAAAAAACAAGGAAAAAGGGGGTAAAGGATGATAAAAATAAAATTCTAAAAAACAATAAACTTCAATTAGTACTTACGAATTACAATTCAATAACGCCAACCCCTGGCAACGGCGCCAAAATTTGACCGATTAAAGAAGCAATAAAAAAAGGGGGGGGATTGAATTTAATAACTAAACTAACTAAAATCCTAATAAAGCAAATAATATCTAAACAACAAAAATAAAATTAAATAAATGAAGAGAAATATCTAGTTCACGGTTCCGTCTACACCCTCGACCGATTCGTCTAATAAACTTTGGTATCAATCTCACTATCTTATGGAATTACTAACCCTAGGCAACGACACGGTCTGTTACCCGAATTTTTCCAATTTAACCGCGAGACGCTCTACGATTAAACCTGACTTCTTGTACAGTCCAGAAAAATGTTTTTAAGATTTAATAAAATTAGCCACTTTATGAATTAGAAAATAGGCTAGACTAAGTAGTGAACTCAACCGCGTTCGTTCACTTAAATAGGCCGTGTTATCCCCGGTAGTTACCGTCTTCCGGTAGACTCTAATGAACTAAACACAACAACAATTACGGATTGAAGGTCTAATTCAGCTGTAGATATGAAAAGCCTAATCTAGGTGATCACTCTAAATAAGACTCAACACATCATAGTTAATTATTCAAAATAACACAAACAATTCCAAAAAGATATTGAAATTATCAACCACGTATATTAATCAAACATCATCAAGTCGTAGGGTTCGACATCCACAGAACTAGAAATAAAAACTACTCTAACATAATAAATAAAAAGAAAAGAAAGAGAATAGAATTATCCCCTTTCGTGTGCGAGTGCGGCCTCCCTCCGCGATTGCCGGATCCCTCGTCAGCTATCACGTCTCTGTTATTTTCCTTTATTCTGCATGGCGGCTCCCATAATAATTCCCTGTTGAAGTGAATATCCCCTCAATGTATTGTATGTGTGAGTTTTTGTCTTCCAAAATAAATCCCTTCCTAATTTGCGTGAGTGTCCCAAGGAAATTAAAACTCTTCCAAATCTTCCATCCAATCAAAACTCCTACCAGGTAAACAAATATGGCTTGCGTGAGTGGCCTCTTCCAAGCAAATAATTGTCCTCTACCTTAACCTCATTGGGCCTAGCTCATGAAATGGGTCCAATTTCTTTTTTAATGTGGCTTATTCGATCCGGTATTCGGGCATCCCGATAAATGCTACTCGAACTCCCGTCAACAGCTTCGTCATCCACAAAAATACTCTAATATCCTAAAAATAAAACATAAATATATCAAAGCACTAGAATCCATCTGAAGAAATAAATAAGTCGAAAAACATATAAGTGCAATAAAATTAAGCATATAGAAATACGCTAATAAATATATAAAATACACACTTTTTCCGACCAATCACTCAAAGTAACAGTGGTAGTGGAGTCCCAACAGTGGTTGTTGATACTCAATGTGAGGATGCCAATGAAGTCCAAACAGAGGTTGCTCATAGTCAATGTGAGAGTGACAATGAAGTCCCAACAGAGGTTGTTCATATTCAATTTGAGGGTTGCAATGAAGTTCCTGCAAATGTTGATGATAGTCAACCAAATTTTTGCAGTCTAAGTCACACAACTTGAACCTACTCAGACCTCTCAGGTGAAATATGTACTATATTCCTTCAATATATTTACTCCATTTGCTGAATTCTAACATTTCTTTTAATGGAAATATTTCAGGTTGACAATGTGGGATCATCTGCTAAAAGGCTACTTCAACACCCTCCATCAATGTGGGACCAGCTACAAGCCCAAAAAACAAGGTCATCTGGACCTGTTGAAGGTGGCCGAAAATTTGTGACATTAATTCAGTTGCATGCCACCCTAGATAAGATGAAGGAATCTGTAAACTTGGACAAGGGAAAAAGAAAGAGAAAAAATATCTGATTTGTTGTGTTAGCTTGGGAACTGTGGACAAGTTATTTTTGGGCAAACATTGATGTGTTTAGAACAATATTTCTGTTTTGGTTTTGTTTTTTGGTTTAGAACATATGACTGGAGATGTATAGATTTTGGTTGTTTTGGAAATTCTGTGATTAGTTATTTGGTTGTTTTGAACTTGGCTGGGGATGTATGATTTTGAAGTTGGCAAATATGGTTGTATTCTTGTGGTGAACATGTTTGTCTGTTAATATTAATGTTATTGTTAATGTCTGGGGATGCATGTCTTAAACATGTGAACAAGTTTGTCTTTTAATTATGTTTTCTTGTATATGTTTGTCATATTCCATAATAACTTGTAACAAAACCATCCATGCTTATTTATCATAAGCAAAATGCATGAAACAGAAAACATTATAAACAAAGGATCAGGTTCATAAAAACAAAAGATCATGTTTAAACATACAAAATAGGTCACCATAATTATACATTCAGATTCAGCCACAATGAAATCAAGAAAGAGGAACATGGTACATACATTCAGAAAGAGGAACATTACTAAACTAAACATAAACTAGCATACAGATAAAAAAAATTAAGAAAAGACACCATGAAATCTTCAAGTAAAGCTTCAGCCAGTATCTTTCTTTTTCCAAGGATTTCATCTCCAGATTCAAGGATCTTATTTTCAGTATGGAGCCTTGTTATAATCTCAGAAGCTCGATTGGGAATCGGTAGATCAGCCCAGAAAAAGAAACTACAACCACCCCTCTGATTTCAAAAACATAAGATAGGTAAATTAGGGTTTCTGTCTTGGAATGCATTGAATAAATCAAACTTAATTTGTAAATAAAATAGAATAACCTACATTCCAATATTTGCGGCCATTGAATCGCCTCCCTGGGTTTTTTTTTATGTCCATGACGTCCGCACTTGAGCTCTCTTCCCGCAATGGCAAAACACAATTTCGGAGTTTCCCACTGAAGATGGCATCCCTTAACATGATCGCCGATGTGTGTTGATTTTCTCGATCGAATTGAATCTATTGAAAGTTATACTGCGAGTGTTCACACTAGGGGCGGTACCGTAATTAACCAACTCTTTAAGTGTGAACGCAACAAACCAAGTAATTACGGTACCGCCCCTAGTGTGAACACTCGCAGTGGTCAATATCGAATGTTTCTCCCTATCAATACCCTAATTCTTTATAATTGGGGCAAAGAAATAATGATACAATCCCTTTTTTTATTTCAATTTCATCAGCTATTTTTTATTTTAGTTTTAAATTACGCGTAGGCGGGTTAAAATACACGTAGGCGGGCTATTTTACACGTATGCGGGCTAATTTACACGTAGGCTCATTCGGTAACTCTGACCTGCTGTAGGCAGTCAGTGGACCAAAAAACGAATTTCTTTTCACTTACAAGACTATTTGCAAAAACGGACGATTTGCGGGACCAAAACCAAAATCGAGGCGACTTAATGGGAAGAAAAAACCTTTTTTGCCGAGGAAATGAGATGATACAAATAATATTAATTTTAGAATAAATAGCATGAAGAAAACGTTTTACAACAGAATTTTTTATATCTATGTAACTCTCATATATCATTGAGTGTAAATTTGTGATCAGTTAATATTAATAGTAGCGATTATGTAATAGTATAGTTATAAAATAAACATGATTACACATTTAATTTAATTAATATAAAATGTAATTTCTTGCTTCAATGCATTAAAAAATGAGGGGGAAATTTTTTTATTCGAATTAGTGCCTAGTCTATATCTATATATATGTAATTGCTAGCTGATGCATTTAATAAAACATTTAATAAAATTTATTTTTATTTCTCTCCAAAAGGAGTTACATTTTTTTAATTAATTACTTACTAATCTGCTAAAACCGTTACACCTTATATATATATATATAGGGAATGGTTCAGATGCGCCCCGTTTTTAAAAGTGAGGACGTGAGACATGATCTGGTCCGTTCACCACTCATCTAATCTAACGTTCAGAATTAATTTAGTACATTAATCAATATTTCTGATTTCGCGGGCGGTACGTCTTCGGAACTCTCTACTCTACTTTCCCTCTCCATTTTCACACTTGCTCGTTGTTTCTGTTCCATTCTCTTCCATTTTCGATTTCGATTTCGATTCCTCGGGCGTTACGTGTCAATTTCTGTTTCCGTTTTATCCTTCGTAGTCTATTCTCGCAGATTCTCTCCGATTTCGCTGATTCTCGTCTTAAATTGGTGAGTATTTTTGCTGTTGTTTTTGTTTGTAATAACTTTTTCGATTTAGGTTTTTCATTCTTTCATTTAATAGATTAAAGTAATATGTTTTGTTTATTTTTTGCTAAGTTAGCTGTCTGATACTGCTAGGTTAGTGTATGATGTTGCTAGGTTAGTTATATTTGCTGCTAGGTTAGTTGTCTGATGGTGCTAGGTTAGTTACCTGTAGCTGATATGTTGGTTGTCTGATGTTGCTAGCTTAGTTGTCTTTTTGCATCTAGGTTAGTTGTCTTTTGCTGCTAGGTTAGTTGTCTGATGCTGCTATGTTAGTTGTCTGATGTTGCTAAGATAGTTACCTGTAGCTGCTATGTTAGTTGTCTGATGTTGCTCGGTTAGTTGTCTTTTGCTGCTAGGTTAGTTGTCTTCTGCTGCTATGTTAATTGTCTGATGTTGCTAGGTTAGTTGTCCTCTGCTGCTATGTTAGTTGTCTGATGTTGCTCGGTTAGTTGTGTGATGCTGCTAGGTTAGTTGTCTGATGTTGCTAGGTTAGTTTTCTTCTGCTGCTATGTTAGTTTTCTGATGTTGCTAAGTTAGTTACCTGTAGCTGCTATGTTAGTTGTCTGATGTTGCTAGGTTTTTTTTTTTTTTTAAAAAAACAACGCCCCGGAAGGACGGGGGATTGGGCTGGATCCCCAACCTGTGCATAGATCAGGGCCCCAAACACGGGAGCCCAAAATGTCAACGAACCAGATACAAAGGTCTACATAGTCTGACAATCAAAACCAAAAACAAAAGAAAACCAAGAAAGAAAAACCGAAAGACGAAAAAGAAACAAGAAAAAACAAAAAACCTACAATATAAAGACGATCTTTGGGCTAACAGATGCCCGAGATAAATGTCTATACTAATGAAAGTAGAAATCCTATACTAGTGAAAGCGGAACGCTGGATATCCAAGCTGGTCCATCCGAACAAGAGTGCGAAGGCGGAGTGGAGCAGTGTCGGTCTGGAATGTATGTGTGCCTGGTATGGTAGCGCCAAGGCTGGCCAGGTAATCAGCCGGTCTAAACCCCTCACGGAAAATGTGCGTGATCCTGTGATGGACTGACTGAAGTAGATCTCTAATGCGCAGAAGCGGGTGCTGAATCTGCCACGAGCCCTGATGGCTCGAAGTCAGGAGGGTAGCGACAGCCGCAGCATCCAGCTCGATCCATATATGACTAGAGAAGTGGACAGCGATCTGAACGCCAATCTGTAGTGCCTGAATCTCTGCATCGTAGCTCGAGGAGGCCTGAATGGACACGTGGAAGGCGGTAACGAGGGCGCCGCTATGGTCCCGAATCAAGCCTCCTCCTCCGGCAAGTCCAGTGTGGCGATCGAAGGAGCCATCAGTGTTCAGCTTGACCCACGGAGAGTCAGGTCGCAGCCAAACAACAGCTTTGGCCCGTGGAGGCCGAACAGGCGGTGGTGGGGCCACCATGTAGCGATGCGGTGGCGTGCAGCCTGTCCAGTCTCGGGCCGTGAGCCTGCCCAAAGCGGTGAGGAGTGAAATGTGTCTCTCTACCTGCAAAACAATGTGAGAAAACATAAAAGTAATATCCCTATGCTTCGCACTATTCCTTTCTGTCCAGGTGAACCAAAGGATCAGACAAGGAATGAGGAAGCCCACGTGTCTAAGGTGTGTGCTCTGTGAGAAAAAACTCAGGAGCTCAACAAAACTGTATGTGGTGGGTAGGGATATATGAGTCCAAGTGGCAAAATGCTCCCACACTCTCCTTACAATCTCACTCTCTAGAAAAAGGTGGGTAAAGGTCTCAGTCTCATGGCGTCCAGTCTCAAAACAACACACACACCGAGAGGGGAAGGGGATCCCTCTCGCGTGTAGCACAGTATCGACAGGTATCCGGCGTAAGAGGAGGCGCCAAAGGAACACCGAAATAGTAGGCGTGAAAAGGTCACTCCAAATAGCCCCGAAGAGGAGATTAGGCCGATCCCTCAGCCTTATCTGCTCCCAAGCCGAGGTAGTAGAAAACACACCTGATGATGTAAGTCTCCACCTCATGCTATCTGAACCGTCCCCCGAGATAGGGATCTGCTGGATCTGATCTAATAACTGCTCGCTAAAACCTGCACCAGCCCCCAACTCCCTATCAAGCTTCCCCCTATCCCACGACCCATCCGTCCATAGGTCGCTCACGAGCAGGTAGGGGGAATGCGACACCTGCCTATCCCTAGACAACGGTCTATCACCTACCCACCACTCATCCCAAACACTGACATCTCCCCCGCCCACAACCCAAAAGATGTGATCCTGGGCTCGCCTCCCGACCCTAGTGAGGCGCCGCCACTGTCTGCTATCATGATCAACAGCCGTGACCCAACAAGGGTGGTTAGCACGTCTAGGGCAGTACTTGCCGCGAAGGTACTGAGCCCAAAGCGACTTTCCTTCCCTGAAGCGCCACCACAGCTTGTATGAGAAAGCTGTAACAATGTCCCTAAGGCGGCGGATGCCAAGGCGGCAGATAGAATCCCAACTCACCCAGTGAGTACGTCTCCCCCTCCCAGACCCGTCCTCATAACCCCAGAAATAACGAGCCATAATATGGTCAAGCTCGTCAAGAGTAGACCTAGGGGGGTCAAGGACCATAAGCAAGTGAATCGGAAGAGAGCTAAGAGTGCTCTTGATCAGCGCTAGCCGACCACCGAAAGAAAGATATCTATGTGACCAACCAGAGATCCTGTCGATCATCCTCTGTCTGACGCCCGCAAAGAGCGCTCTCGTGAGGTTGCCCTTATATAAAGGGACCCCGAGGTAGGTAATGGGAAGGTCGCCACGCGCAAAGCCAGTAATGTCGTGGACCCGCTGAGCCCACCTGTCCACGGTGGCAGATGAAAGGATGAAGGTGCACTTCTGCACACTGACCAGCTGACCGGTGACCAAGCTATAGTGCTCCAGAAGGCGCATAAGCTCGACCAGTCCATCATCATCCGCCCGGGTGAAGATAATGATGTCATCCGCATAAGAGAGGTGAGAGACGGTAGGACCATAGCCACAGGTGCTATAGGTCATGTGGGGAGAGTCGCGGATGAAGCCGTCAAGGCAGCGAGAGAGGTAGTCCGCCGCAAGAACAAAGAGGGAAGGGGAAAGGGGGTCGCCCTGTCTAAGGCCTCTAGAGGAGGGAAAGAAATCGGTGGGGCTGCCATTAATCAGGACCGAGAACGTGCAATGTTCCACACACGCCTCCACAAAGCTGATCCAACGCTCAGGGAATCCCATCCTAGCCAACGCCTCCCTAAGAAACGGCCACTCAACCCTATCATACGCCTTAGCCATGTCTAGCTTCAGCGCGACATTCGGAGCCCGCTTTCAGTCCGCTCGGGAGATGTCGTGGATCATCTCCTGGGCCAGAAGGATGTTATCACTAATGACCCGATCCTTGACGAATCCACTCTGGTTCGGAGAGATGAGAAAGGGGAGAAGAGGGGAAAGACGGCCATTAAGAATCTTCGAAATGAGCTTGTTGGTCACGTTACACAGGCTGATGGGCCTGTAATCGGACCAAGAGCTCGGGTTGGGTCGTTTGGGGATCAAGACGACAGAGGTAGACGTGAAGGAGTCCGGCATCCGGTGGCCGGAGAAAAAATCCAACATCGCCTCCTGGACATCAGTCTCGACAATATCCCAGCAGACCTGATAGAAGAGGGAGGAGAAACCATCCGGGCCAGAAACGCTGTTGGGATCAATCCCGAATACAGCATCCCTAACCTCCTCCCTACTCGGGAGCTCACAGAGGCCAATGAGATCGACTGAAGGAGGGATGGTGGGGAAAAAAGAAGCGTTCGGGGCCATGAGGGACCCTCTGTCAGAGGTGAAAAGGGTCTGGAAGTGAGCAACAGCCGATTCCCGAATCTGAGCCTCCTGGGTCAAGGATGACCCATCAGCCTCGATACTATGGATGTACGACTTAGCACGCTTCTGCCTAACGTAACCCTGGAAGAACCTAGTGTTCCGCTCGCCCTCGGCCACCCAGCGAACGGCTGCCTTCTGCTTCCAGAAGTCCTCCTCCATAAGGAGTCGGAGCTGGTACTCGGCGTGGCAGCGGTGCATGGCAGTCCTATTCTCCGGAGTGGGATCCAGGTCATAAGCCCGCTCAGCCGTCGCATGCGCACTCTGAGCCGCAGCAAGGCGCTGATGAAGGTTTCCAAAAACATCCCAATTCCACTGTCTCAACCGACGCCGCAGTCTGCCGAGCTTCGCCTCGAGATTGCGCATCCCGAAGAGCCCAGTTGGCTGAAGCCAGGAATCCCTGACAGTGTCGTGGAAGGAGAGGTGGCGAACCCACATGTTTTGGAACCTAAACGAAGAGCGGCGGCGGGTGCTCGAAAATCGGCACCGGATGAGAAGGGGTGAATGGTCGGACCCAAATCGAGTAAGGTGTGTGACGGTCGTAACCGCAAACACCTTCGACCACGCCTCAGAAACTAAGGCACGGTCTAACCTCTCTTTGAGTCCGTCTCTCACCCACGTGAAGGGCTCACCATCACATCCAGCGTCAATTAACTCGCAGTCCGCCACCGCCTGAGCAAAATCCCACATCTCCCGTGACCGGTCCGTGCGGCCACCCACACGCTCATCGGGATGCAAAAAGATGTTGAAATCGCCACTAACCATCCATGGCAATCCCTCCATACTCTCGGCAATCTCACGCAGGGTGTCCCAAAGGTCATATCGCCCGACCCTAGTACACTTGGCGTAAACCAAGGTGTGAAAGATGGGCTCCGGGAGGTGGGCAGCGGAGATCTCTACGTGAAGCACCTGATCGGTGTCGCGGAGGACCCGACAAGTGTAATCACGCGAGTGGAAGAACCAGATCTTGTGTGAAGTATTACCCACGCCCGAGTGAAATCCCAGGCGACGCGAGTAATGGTCAAAGGAAGGAGTGCGAATCATCGGCTCAAAAAGGCAACAAAATCGACTCTGTGGTCACGAATGAGAGAATGGATGTAGCGCCCCGTTTATTTATGGATAATTTTAGGATTATTTATTATTGTTTATTAATATTATTATTACTTATTGTTTGTTATTATTATTATTGTTGTTATTATTATTATTATTATTATTATTACTAGATGCCTAATTGTCTTTAAATGCCTAAATATTTATTATTATTATTATATTATTGTGTGTATCATTATTTAATTATAGATGTGTAAAATATATTTTATTATGACAGTCGAATATTATTTTGTTTTATCGTGCGATCCAAGCCATTTTATTTTGGCTAAACGAACCGAGAATTTGAGCCCGAGAGAACCGTATGTATTGAACCGAGCTTTCGGCCCATATAACCAGTGCCCCGACCCGAACTCGGACCCGCACACCCGCTCATGACCCATTTCACTCTCCCTTTTATTTTTCCTTCACGTGTGTGTGCGTGTGTCATATTCTTGTGGGTCAAGAAATTATTTTAACCTAGTCAATGTATGTGTATATAGCATTGTATCTATTTCTCTCCTCAAAACAGATTCCGCAGCCTTTTATTTTTCTTATTCCCGATCTCAAATCTCTCGCTCTAATCTTCACGATCGCGCGAGTCAGAGAGGATTCCTCTTTCTCGATTTTTCTGAAACCTCACCATCATCGTGATCCCATCATCGTGATCCCATCATCGTCATCTCATCTTCACCTCGCAGAACCAGACGCGAATAACCATCGTCCTCCTTCCATCATCACGTTCAGTCCCCGTCATCTCGACATCGCCATTCTGTTCGTGAGCCATCAACACGTCGTCACTTCCCTCATCGCGCAGCAACTCGCGAAATCATCTCCGGCGGCCCTGCTTTTACGTTTTCCGGCGAGCTCGAGCAGACCACCATCTCCCGACGATGAGAACTCCACCTGCTGTGATCCTTTCCTCCGCGCAGCAAACCCCGATTCCCGACGAGCCATCCTTGCCGCGCCGTGTCATCGCTCAACCTCCACGCACAGACTTTCCGGCGACCTCTCCGTTCAGTCTCGACGAGCAGCAACTCCGGTGATGACCTAGCAGCAGCCCCTCAGCGACGAGCAGCACCTCAGCGGCGAGCAGCCCTTCCCTTGCGAGACGACGCGTGCCGTCGAGCATTAGCTTCGTGTTCGCCTCTTTGTGTTTGTTCCGTTTTTCCGAATTCCCGAGAACGGTACCTAGTCGATTCCGTCTCGTTTAAATCGTTTATGTTATTTATGAATATGTGTGATTTACGATTTGATATGCGAGATGTGATTATTTGTGCGATAATGTGTTCGATTCGAGCTATGTGATAATTGTGATTTTATGTGTGTCGTTTAAGTGTTCGAGGATCTCTTCAATTATGAGAAATTGAACGAGACCTCGAAAGTCGTGTAAGTCAGTGGATAATGGAACAATGTCGAGTCCTTGGTCTTATGAAAAGGCCTCGGACGATAAATTGTGTGTTGTGATTTAATTGTCAAGTTGTCGA
>BKCP01008959.1:552145-589739 GCA_008636005.1 Striga asiatica | reverse complement strand
CGGATGAAGCCGTCAAGGCAGCGAGAGAGGTAGTCCGCCGCAAGAACGAAGAGGGAAGGGGAAAGGGGGTCGCCCTGTCTAAGGCCTCTAGAGGAGGGAAAGAAATCGGTGGGGCTGCCATTGATCAGGACCGAGAACGTGCAATGCTCCACACACGCCTCCACAAAGCTGATCCAACGCTCAGGGAATCCCATCCTAGTCAACGCCTCCCTAAGAAACGGCCACTCAACCCTATCATACGCCTTAGCCATGTCCAGCTTCAGCGCGATATTCGGAGCCCGCTTCCAATCCGCTCGGGAGATGTCGTGGATCATCTCCTGGGCCAAAAGGATATTATCACTAATGACCCGATCCTTGACGAATCCACTCTGGTTCGGAGAGATGAGAGAGGGGAGAAGAGGGGAAAGACGACCGTTAAGAATCTTCGAAATGAGCTTGTTGGTCACGTTACACAGGCTGATGGGCCTGTAATCGGACCAAGAGCTCGGGTTGGGTCGTTTGGGGATCAAGACGACAGAGGTAGACATGAAGGAACCCGGCATCCGGTGGCCTGAGAAAAAGTCCAACATCGCCTCCTGGACGTCAGTCTCGACAATATCCCAGCAGACCTGATAGAAGAGGGAGGAGAAACCATCCGGGCCAGAAACGCTGTTGGGATCAATCCCGAATACAGCATCCCTAACCTCCTCCCTGCTCGGGAGCTCACAGAGGCCAGTGAGATCGGCCGAAGAAGGGATGGTGGGGAAGAAAGAAGCGTTCGGGGCCACGAGGGACCCTCTGTCAGAGGTGAAGAGGGTCTGGAAGTGAGCAACAGCCGACTCCCGAATCTGAGCCTCCTGGGTCAAGGATGACCCATTAGCCTCGATGCTATGGATGTACGACTTAGTACGCTTCTGCCTAACGTAGCCCTGGAAGAACCTAGTGTTCCGTTCGCCCTCGGCCACCCAGCGAACGGCCGCCTTCTGCTTCCAGAAGTCCTCCTCCATAAGGAGTCGGAGCTGGTACTCGGCGTGGCAGCGGTGCATGGCGGTCCTATTCTCCGGAGTGGGATCCAGGTCATAGGCCCGCTCAGCCGACGCAGGCGCACTCTGAGCTGCAGTAAGGTGGTGATGGAGGTTTCCAAAAACATCCCAGTTCCACTGTCTCAACCGACGCCGCAGTCTGCCGAGCTTCGCCTCGAGATTGCGCATCCCGAAGAGCCCAGTCGGCTGAAGCCAGGAATCTCTGACAGTGTCGTAGAAGGAGTGGTGGCGAACCCACATGTTTTGGAACCTAAAGGAAGCGCGGCGAGGAGTGCTCGAAAAACGACATCTAATGAGGAGGGGTGAATGGTCAGACCCAAATCGAGTGAGGTGCGTGACGGTCGTGACCGCAAACACCTTCGACCACGCTTCAGAAATCAAAGCACAGTCGAGCCTCTCCTTGAGGTTGTCCCTAACCCACGTGAAGGGCTCACCCTCGCATCCAGCATCAAGCAACTCGCAGTCCGCCACAGTCTGCGCAAAATCCCACATCTCTCGGGATCGGTCCGTGCGGCCACCCACGCACTCATCGGGGTGCAAAAAGATGTTGAAATCGCCACTAACCATCCATGGCAATCCCTCCATACTCTCGGCAATCTCACGCAGGGTGTCCCAAAGATCATATCGCCCGACCCTAGTACACTTGGCATAAACCAAGGTGTGAAAGATGGGCTCCGGGAGGTGGGCAGCGGAAATTTCTACGTGAAGCACCTGATCGGTGTCGCGGAGGACCCGACAAGTGTAATCACGCGAGTGGAAAAACCAAATCTTGTGCGAAATATTACCCACGCCCGAGTGGAAGCCCAGACGACGCGAGTAGTAGTCAAAAGAAGGAGTGCGAATCATCGGCTCAATAAAACCAACAAAATCGACTCTGTGGTCACGGATAAGAGAGTGAAGGTGAGAAAGAGTAGCCCTGTTCGCCAGGCCACGGCCATTCCAAGTAATGGATGTGATGGACATATCAACGGTCGCAAGAGCCACCGGACTTAGTCCGCCTATGGCGAGGCTGATTCGGGCCACCTAAAGAATGGGAATTCATCCGTCGTGTCGAGCGGCGGAAGGGTCCAATAGCAGGGGAGATCGTCCGCCGTCTCGTATGCTGCATGGCTCTGGTCCTCGAGGTCTGTCTGCCTCGGTATGTACTCGTAGCCTGTGAGTCGTCTGGCTGGACAGACTGACCTATAGCAGCATTAGCGGGTTGTCCCATCTCCGGGGCTGTCTCCCGTCTGTCAAGGTGGAGAAAAGCGCTAGAGGCGAAGCTCTCGCACGAGACGTCATGCTGCGCGCGGTTGAGCACGCATGTCTGCTCGGGGATAGGCGAAAGAGAGGGTCCAACAGGCAGAGCACTCGGGTGCTCGCCGGTAGGAGGGGGCTGAGAGCTGACTATCAGCTCAACCGAGCTCCGAGTCTCAGCAGGGGGAGGATGGGCCTACTCATCCTTTTTCGGGGGAGCGGTGGCGGCAGTAGCCCTCAATTCCGAAGATCGGACCGGACTAGATGCGCGCACGGTCGAAGGGCTGGCATCGCGTGCACTATCATCGGATAGATGGATGGACTCTCTCCTAGTCGTGCCGTCCGGCTGGTCCATGTCGTCTCCAAGGAGGTCATCGTCATCCAGAAGCGTAAGATCAGTAATCTTAGGAGGCCTGCTGGAGGAAGGAACAGACTCCTTCTCTGCCTCAGGGGAAAGAATAGCAAAGTAGGAATGGTTGGCCTTGAAGGCCGTCTGTAAGGTCTGTCTAGGGAGAAAGCCCGTGGACTTGGGCTTGGGACCCACTAAGGCCAACTGCTTAGGCTGGGTAGGATGAGCATCCTTCCCAGTTTGGGCAGTATCGACAATCACAGCCTTGCCCTTATCCTTAGACCCCTTCGGGGTCTCGGGCTCGCGGAGAGGGCTTTTGCCCTTTCCCTTCGGGTCCCTCCGGCTGGTGGAGGTTCCCTGCTGGGACGTACGATGGCGCTGCGGGAGGGCGGGCCGTGGCTTATTGCCACTGATGTAGCAATCGGCCGCAACATGACCCACATGGCTGCACGAGGTGCAGAACGCGGGGATCTTCTCATAGATCACCCGCTGAACAAGAGACTCCGAGCCCTGTTCAATCTCGATCTCGTGAACAAGCTCAGCTCTCAGATCTATCTCGACGCAAAATCGCGCCACGTTAGCCCTCGTCTGAAGGGCCGTCGGGGCGTCGATACGAATCGGCTGCCCAATACACTTAGCTAGTGTAGTGATGGCAGCACGATCGTAAAGATGGGATGGTAAGCCGGGAAGGCGACACCACACGGGGACAACCGGCGCCTCCGTCTTCGGGTTAAACCCGGCATAATATTTGAACACCCTAGCTGGGCATCCACACAAATGAATCGAGGTCTTAAGCCAGACCTCGTTATAATCCTCAGGTAGGTGAAAGGACACTAGAAGGTGGTTGAAATTGTACCACTTCGACGACACTCTACCCTTAAAGCCCAGTTTTCCTAACCCAGCAGATATATCTCGGGGAGCGGGGATAGCATATGAAAACTTAAAGACCAGAGTGTTAGCTAGTTTACCTGCGAGAGCGACAGATTCGGCGTCGGTGAATCGGGCCTTGACTTTGTTCTCCTCCGAGCGGATAATGGTCCCGCAAGCATGCTCGTAATTCCCGTCAAAGGTAAAGTCCTTGGGTGTCGACCGAGGGGCGCCCGTGCTACCATCTCTCTTCCCGGTAATCGCCTCCCGGAAAGAAATCGGGCCAGATGAGGTGTTCGGAGGGGGCTCGGTTGCAACGGGGATAGGCGTGGAGGTGTTCGTCGGTGGTGTACCGATCGGGGGATGTTCGGTCACTTGAGGTGCGGATTTCGTGTCCGGAACTGTAACGACCACTCCATCCTTGCGAACGTACAAAATGGCTGGTGCGGTATCTCCAGCTTTCGAAGTGGTTATTCCGGCGAGGTGGTTTGGCGGCGAGGGTGATTTTGGACTTGGACCGAGGATTCCGGCCATATTGCCCAACTTCGGGGCTGTCCCGAATGTATCGCCGGCGGGTGGAGAATTTCCGGTGATAAAGCCGGCGCCGTCGCCGTTGCCGGAGGGGTGGCTGTCAGCTGTCGGACGGTCATTGTTGTCTGTTTGATGGCAGGTGGTGTTTTGGTTTGATTGTAGTGTGACGGGCTGGGTAGAGGAGATGGAGATGTCTGGCTTGGAAATGGGCTGAGGAGAAATGAAGGGCGAAGTGGGTTGAGGGGTGGGCTGCGAGCTGTTGGCTTGAGGCGCGAGCCCAAGTAAAGGCCCAAAACCGGGCTGTGAGTGAGAGGTTTGAGTGATTATAGTGTTGGGCTGTAAGCCCACGAGAGAGGTTAATGGGTTTGATTGATTTTTATGGGAATTATGGGCTGCAACATGTTGATGGGTAAAGGCCTGGGTGGTTGATTTTGGCCCAGGTAGAATTGGTCCTGTTTGTTATATGGAATTGGGCCTTGTAGTGGGTTTGTCCTGTGCCGCCACGTGATGGATGGAGATTGGGCCCACGTCCACCTTCAGCTGAGGGTTTTCCTTCCCTGCGTCGCCGCCTTCAATTATTGGCTTTGTTTTGATCGACGGGAGGTTGGTCGACGGCAATAGCCCAAATGAAAAAGGCCATCGATTTTGCACCGGTTGGAGGTCTGAGCTTTCGTCGGCGGCCTTGCTCAGATTTTTGGTCGTGAGAGGGCCGAGTTCCGATGGCATCTTCTGAGGACCGGCTTCTGTAACATCGTCGGTCTTCGATCGCAGAGTGACCGGAGGTTTGACATCGGAAGTTCTGCTAACTCTGACCTGAGATGACTGACCTTGTCCGGAGATGTCTGTCCTTGCGCCGGCGACTATCTTAGCTGCTATGGTGCCGTCGACGGGGGCTTCCGTAACAATTGTTGGTATTTCTCCCTCCTCCAAAGTTGAGCTTTGAACTTCCGGCAGGAGGTTTTGAATAGCCTTGGACACCTCCGCTAAAATCAGAGAGGTCAGATCGGCGGGGATTACCGATGAGGAAGGTCGAGGAAGATGAAGTTGCGGGAGAGGATACTCCGCGATGTTGGACTGAGACCGTGGGGAAGGAGGGTCAGGGAGTGTCGAGGGCTGTTCCATGGGTGATGCGGCTGGAAATGGTGAGGAGGAAGATCAGGCGGCTCGCCGCCAGAGGCGGCGGCGGAGGTGGCCCGCCGGCGAGGAGTTTTGCGTCGGAAACAAGGGCTGATCAGAGTAGGGAAAAAGAGGAACGAGGGTTTGTAGAGAGAGAAAGTTAGAGAGAAGGGAGAGCATTTGTTTCGCTGCTGTTGTCTAATTTCTAAGGATGCTAGGTTAGCTGTCTGTTGCTGCTAGGTTTTATTTAATGTTGTTAGGTTAGTTGTCTTACTTTGCTAGGTTAGTTGTCTGTCGTTGCTAGGTTAGCTGTCTGAGGTTGCAAGTTTAGTTATAGCATGCTGCAGGGATAGTTCTATCTTGTTGCAAGGTGTTCTCCGGTGGTGCTATGTTAGATATATATCTAGTTGCTAGGTTAGAATAACTAACAAACACTTCTAACAAAAAGACCAAAAGATATCGAAAGACATTAAATAATAACTAAAAATGCATCAAAAAAGTTTTATAGAAAAACACTGCCATCAGACTATCGGACTAAATTGTCGAGCACTTATTAAGAAAAAGTTTTATAAAAAGTTTTATAGTTTTTGTTATTGCTAGGTTAGTTTTATCTTGTTGCTAGGTTAGTTATATGGTACTGCTATGTTAGATATATCTAGTTGCTAGGCATTAAATATCAAAAGACATTAAATAATAAATAAAAATGCTTCAAATGAGATTTATAAAAACAAAACGGTTCCATCAGACCATCGTTCAAAAGACTGCAACACAAGTTTTCTTCCATTAGATCACAACAAAAGACACTAACATCAGACCAGAGAACAAAAGACACAACGATCACACTCACTACATCTTAATTCTAAATTTGATCATGTCTACTTCATTTTGCACAAGGAAGAAAGTGCAGGTTGTCCCTTCTGAGATTGCATTATCTTCAGACATTTTTCGAGCGTTGCCATTCTGCATAGTTTTCCTTCCATCATCTCCCTGAGCGATGTTTACCCTGTAAACTCTTCCTCCTACTTGGATACGTGCGCGGTGGTAGTGATTAAATTTGCCTTCGATATGTTCTCTCCAGAAAGGCACTGGTATGGGCTACAAGTATAAAGTAATTTATATGTATAACATGTATTTAAATACAAACAAGTTAATTATGCAGCCAAAAGAAATTTTCTAAACTTACCAAACGGACACGTTCAACATGTGTGGGCTTAATCTTGACATTGAAAGTATGTTGTGGCGGCCGACTACAATAGTAGCGGTCAATGATTCTAATTTCATAGTCTAAGTTGCTGGTTGGCCTGAAGAGCATTTTGGAACCAAGTTCAATGTCCTCTGTAATCATGTACTCACGCCAACCGTCTACAATTGTTGGGCAGCCATCAATCCTTTTTATCACAGTCTCATACGTGCGTTCTTCTAATGTATGTAAAATGCATCTCTGGGACAGATCCTCATCAGGGAAAAAGTAGTGCGTTGATGGTGGAAAGGGCTGGAACATCACAACATATTTTCTTCTTTTTCAGTTAAACTGTGCTTTTTATATGTAACAGTGGACTATTAAAAGAAGAATTAAGAAAAAAGAAGTTTACCATAGTATGGAGAACACTGGGCAAAACACGCTTAGACAACCATGGCAGTAAGTATTCATTATCGTCATTCCTGTGATGCAGAGTATTGTGTTCCATATTCTGTAGTCTTCGTTGGCAGGACGGCACAAAAGTATTTTAGCATTTGACAATGCAGTGTAACCCTAATTTTTGTCCACTTTATATGAAGTCTGACAATACTGAGCAATAACTAAATACCCGACCTTTTATATGATATAAATGTTGCTAGTTTAGTTGTCTATTGTTGCTAGGTTAGTTTTCTGATGCTGCTAGGTTATTTATTTTTTGCTGCTAGGTTAGTTGTCTGTAGGTGCTAGGTTAGCTGTCTGATGCTGCTAGGTTATTTATTTATTGTTGCTAGGTTAGTTGTCTTACTTTGCTAGAGTAGTTGTCCGATGTTTGCTAGGTTAGTTGTCTGACATTGCTAAGTTTAGTTCTAGCATGCTGCAGGGATAGTTTTTTTGTTGTTGATAGGTTAGTTCTATCTTGTTGCTAGGTTAGTTTTCCGGTGCTGCTATGTTAGATATATCTAGTTGCTAGGTTAGAATAACAAACACTTGTAACAAAAAGACCAAAAGATATCAAAAGAAATTAAATAATAACTAAAAATGCATCAAAAAAGTTTTATAGAAAAACACTTCCATCAGTTTATCGTACTAAATTGTCGAGCAAAATACATCAGATCAAATAAATTGTCGAGCAAAATACAAACATTTCCAACACATCAGAGAACTAAATACCAAACAAATCACAATCACTACATCTTAATTCTAAATTTCATCATGTCTACATCATCTTGAACAAGGAAGAAAGTGCATGTTGTCCCTTCTAAAATTTCCTTTTCTTCAAACAATTTTCGAGCGTCGCCATTCTGCATAGTCTTCCTTCCATCATCTCCCTGAGTGATGTTTACCCTGTAAACTCGTTCTCCTACTTTATAGATGCGCGTTGGTAGTAAGAAAATTTTCCCCTGATATGTTCCCTCCAGAAAGGCATTGGTATGGGCTGCAAGAATAAAGTATTTTGTATGTATTATATGTATTTAAATACAAACAAGTTAATCCAGATGAAATTTATTAAACTTACCAAACGGAAACATTCAATGTGTGTGGGCTTAATCTTGACATTGAAATTATATTGTGGCGGCCGACTGCAATTGTTGCGCTCAAGGATTTTAATTTCATAGTCTAAGTTGCTGGTTGGTCTGAAGAGCAATAAGGAACCATATTCAACGTCCTCTGTAACAATGTACTCGCGCCAACCGTCTATAATTGTTGGGTAGCCATCAACCCTTTTTATCACAGTCTCATATGTGCGTCCTTCTATTGTATGTATAATGCATCTCTGGGACAGATCCTCATCACGGAAATAGTCGTGAGTGGGTGGCGGAAAGGGCTGGAAAATCACAGCATATTTTCTTTTTTCTGTTAAAACTTGATTTTATATGTAACAGTGCACTATTAAAAGAATAATTAAAACAAAGAACTTTACCATAGTGTGGAGAACCTTGGTCAAAACAGTCTTATAGAAAGATGGCAGTAAGTATTCGTTGTTGTCGTTCATGAGATCCATATTCTGTTAATACATCATATAATAAATCACCTTATGCAATAGAAAATTAACATAAAAAGAAGCATATATAATAAATCATATTATGCAATAGTTAATACATAGAACATAGTGAAGATTAAGAGAAAATTAACAGAGATTTCACCTTCAACTTTGCGATGTCTTCTTTGGTTGAGCGGCAGAAAAGTATTAGCCTTTGACAATGAAGTGTAACCCTAATTTTTGTCCACTTTATATGAAGTCTGCCTTTATTGACCCATAACTACCCATATTAATACACGACTTTTTCATAAGACTTAAATATTGTGGCTAGGTTAGTTGTATGATTTTGCTAGGTTAGTTGTCTGTTGATGCTAGGTTTTTTTTTTTTTTTTTTAAAACAACAACGCCCCGGGAGGGCGGGGGATTGGGCTGGATCCCCAACCTGTGCATAGATCAGGGCCCCAAAAATGGGAGCCCAAAATGTCAACGAACCAGATACAGAGGTCTACATAGTCTGAAAATCAAAAACCAAAAAGAAGAAAACCAAAAAAAGAAAAAAAGCGAAAAATGAAAAAGAAACAAAAAACTACAGAATAAGGTCGATCTTCGGGCTAACAGATGCCCGAGATAAGTCTATACTAATGAAAATAGAAATCCTATACTAGTGAAAGCGGAACGCTGGGTATCCAAGCTGGTCCATCCGTACAAGAGTGCGAAGGCGGAGTGGAGCAGTGTCGGTCTGGAATGTATGTGTGCCTGGTATGGTGGCGCCAAGGCTGGCCAGGTAATCAGTCGGTCTGTTCCCCTCACGGAAGATGTGCGTGATCCTGTGATGGACTGACTGAAGTAGATCTCTAATGCGCAGAAGCGGGTGCTGAATCTGCCACGAGCCCTGATGGCCCGAAGTCAGGAGGGTGGCGACAGCCGCAGCATCCAGCTCGATCCATATATGACTAGAGATGTGGGTAGCTATCTGAAGGCCAATCTGTAGTGCCTGAATCTCTGCGTCGTAGCTCGAGGAGGCCTGAATGGACGCATGAAAGGCGGTGATGAGGGCGCCGCTATGGTCCCGAATCAAGCCTCCTCCTCCGGCAACTCCAGTGTGGCGATCGAAGGATCCATCAGTGTTCAGCTTGACCCAAGGAGAATCAGGTCGAAGCCAAACAACAGCTCTGGCCCGAGGCGTCCGAACAGGCGGTGGTGGGGCCACCATGTGGCGCTGTGGTGGCGTGCAGCCTGTCCAGTCTCGGGCCGTGAGCCTGCCCAAAGAGATGAGGAGTGAAATGTGTCTCTCAACATGCAAAACAATGTGAGAAAACATAAAAGTAGTATCCCTATGCTTCGCACTAATCCTTTCTGTCCAGGTGAACCAAAGGATCAGACAAGGAATTAGGAAGCCCACGTGTCTAAGGTGTGTGCTCTGTGAGAAAAAACTCAGGAGCTCAAAAAAACTGTATGTGGTGGGTAGGGATATATGGGTCCAAGTGGCAAAATGCTCCCACACTCTCCTCACAATCTCACTCTCTAGAAAAAGGTGGGTAAAGGTCTCAGTCTCATGGCGTCCAGTCTCAGAACAACACACACACCGAGATGGGAAGGAGACCCCCCTCGCGTGTAGCACAGTATCGACGGGTATCCGGTGCAAGAGAAGGCGCCAAAGGAATACCGAAATAGTAGGCGTAAAAAGGTCACTCCAGATAGCCCCAAAAAGGAGATTAGGCCGATCCCTCAGCCTTATCTGCTCCCAAGCCGAGGTAGTAGAAAACACACCTGATGATGTAAGTCTCCACCTCATGCTATCTGAATCGTCCCCCGAGATAGGGATCTGCTGGATCTGATCTAATAACTACTCGCTAAAACCCGCACCAGCCCCCAACTCCCTATCAAGCTTCCCCCTATCCCACGACCCGTCCGTCCAGAGGTCGCTCACGAGCAGGTAGGGGGAATGCGACACCTGCCTATCCCTAGACAACGGCCTATCACCTACCCACCACTCATCCCAAACACTGACATCGCCCCTACCCAAAACCCAAAAGATGTGATCCTGGGCCTGCCTCCCGACCCTAGTGAGGCGCCGCCACTGTCTGCTATCATGATCAACAGCCGTGACCCAACAAGGGTGGTTGGCACGTCTAGGGCAGTACTTGCCGCGAAGGTACTGAGCCCAAAGCGACTTTCCTTCCCTGAAGCGCCACCACAACTTGTATGAGAAAGCTGTAACAATGTCCCTAAGGCGGCGGATGCCAAGGCCACCCTCTGGGAGGGGGCGGCAGATAGAGTCCCAACTCACCCAGTGAGTACGTCTCCCCCTCCCAGACCCGTCCTCATAACCCCAGATATAACGAGCCATAATCTGGTCAAGCTCGTCAAGAGTAGACCTAGGGGGGTCAAGGACCATAAGCAAGTGAATCGGAAGAGAGCTAAGAGTGCTCTTGATCAGCGCTAGCCGACCACCGAAAGAAAGATATCTATGCGACCAACCAGAGATCCTGTAGATCATCCTCTGTCTGACGCCCGCAAAGAGCGCTCTCGTGAGGTTGCCCTTATATAAAGGGACCCCGAGGTAGGTAATGGGAAGGTCGCCACGCGCAAAGCCAGTAATGTCGTGGACCCGCTGAGCCCACCTGTCCACTGTGGCAGATGAAAGTATGAAGGTGCTCTTCTGCACGCTGACCAGCTGACCGGTGACCAAGCCATAGTGCTCCAAAAGGCGCATGAGCTCGACCAGTCCATCATCATCCGCCCGGGTGAAGATAATGATGTCATCCGCGTAAGAAAGGTGAGAGACGGTAGGACCATAGCCACAGGTGCTATAGGTCATGTGGGGAGAGTCGCGGATGAAGCCGTCAAGGCAGCGAGAGAGGTAGTCCGCCGCAAGGACGAAAAGGGAAGGGGAAAGAGGGTCGCCCTGTCTAAGGCCTCTGGATGAGGGAAAGAAATCGGTGGGGCTACCATTAATCAGGACCGAGAACGTGCAATGCTCCACACACGCCTCCACAAAGCTGATCCAAAGCTCAGGGAATCCCATCCTAGCCAACGCCTCCCTAAGAAACGGCCACTCAACCCTATCATACGCATTAGCCATGTCCAGCTTCAGCGCGATATTCGGAGCCCGCTTCCAGTCCGCTCGGGAGATGTCGTGGATCATCTCCTGGGCCAAAAGGATATTGTCACTAATGACCTGATCCTTGACAAATCCACTCTGGTTCGGAGAGATGAGAGAGGGGAGAAGAGGGGAAAGACGGCCGTTAAGAATCTTCGAAATGAGCTTGTTGGTCACGTTACACAGGCTGATGGGCCTGTAATCGGACCAAGAGCTCGGGTTGGGTCGTTTGGGGATCAAGACGACAGAGGTAGACGTGAAGGAATCCAGCATCCGGTGGCCGGAGAAAAAGTCAAACATTGCCTCCTGGACGTCAGTCTCGGCAATATCCCAGCAGACCTGATAGAAGAGGGAGGAGAAACCATCCGGGCCAGAAACGCTGTTGGGATCAATCCCGAATACAGCATCCCTAACCTCCTCCCTGCTCGGGCGCTCACAGAGGCCAATGAGGTCGATCGAAGGAGGGATGGTGGGGAAAAAAGAAGCGTTCGGGGCCACGAGGGACCTTCTGTCAGATGTGAAGAGGGTCTGGAAGTGAGCAACAGCCGACTCCCGAATCTGAGCCTCCTGGGTCAAGGATGACCCATTAGCCTCGATGCTATGGATGTACGACTTAGCACGCTTCTGCCTAACGTAGCCCTGGAAGAACCTAGTGTTCCGTTCGCCCTCGGCCACCCAGCGAACGGCCGCCTTCTGCTTCCAGAAGTCCTCCTCCATAAGGAGTCGGAGCTGGTACTCGGCGTGGCAGCGGTGCATGGCGGTCCTATTCTCCGGAGTGGGGTCCTGGTCATAGGCCCGCTCAGCCGACGCATGCGCACTCTGAGCTGCAGTAAGGCGGTTATGAAGGTTTCCAAAAACATCCCAGTTCCACTGTCTCAACCGACGCCGCAGTCTGCCGAGCTTCGCCTCGAGATTGCGCATCCCGAAGAGCCCAGTCGGCTGAAGCCAGGAATCCCTGACAGTGTCGTGGAAGGAGTGGTGGCGAACCCACATGTTTTGGAACCTAAAGGAAGCGCGGCGAGGGGTGCTCGAAAAACGACATCTAATGAGGAGGGGTGAATGGTCAGACCCAAATCGAGTGAGGTGCGTGACGGTCGTGACCGCAAACACCTTCGACCACGCTTCAGAAATCAAAGCACGGTCGAGCCTCTCCTTGAGGTTGTCCCTAACCCACGTGAAGGGCTCACCCTCGCATTCAGCATCAAGCAACTCGCAGTCCGCCACAGTCTGCGCAAAATCCCACATCTCTCGGGATCTGTCCGTGCGGCCACCCACGCGCTCATCGGGGTGCAGAAAGATGTTGAAATCGCCACTAACCATCCATGGCAATCCCTCCATACTCTCGGCAATCTTACGCAGGGTGTCCCAAAGATCATATCGCCCGACCCTAGTACACTTGGCATAAACCAAGGTGTGAAAGATGGGCTCCGGGAGATGGGCAGCGGAAATCTCTACGTGAAGCACCTGATCGGTGTCGCGGAGGACCCGACAAGTGTAGTCACGCGAGTGGAAGAAGAAGATCTTGTGCGAAATATTACCCATGCCCGAATAGAAGCCCAGACGACGCGAGTAGTGGTCAAAAGAAGGAGTGCGAATCATCGGCTCAATAAAGCCAACAAAATCGACTCTGTGGTCACGAATGAGAGAATGAAGGTGAGAAAGAGTAGCCCTGTTCGCCAGGCCACGGCCATTCCAAGTAATGGATGTGATGGACATATCAACGGTCGCAAGAGCCACCGGACGTAGTCCGCCTATGGCGAGGCTGATTTGGGCCACCTAAAGAATGGGAAGTCATCCGTCGTGTCGTGCGGCGGAAGGGTCCCATAGCAGGGGAGATCGTCCGCCGTCTCGTATGCTGCATGGCTCTGGTCCTCGAGGCCTGTCTGCCTCGGTATGTACTCGTAGCCTGTGAGTCGTCTGGCTGGACAGACTGACCTATAGCAGCATTAGCGGGTTGTCCCATCTCCGGGGCTGTCTCCCGTCTGTGAAGGTGAAGAAAAGCATTAGAGGCGAAGCTCTCGCACGAGACGTCATGCTGCGCGCGGTTGAGCCCGCATATCTGCTCGGGGATGGGCGAAAGAGAGGGTCCAACCGGCAGAGCGCTCGGGTGCTCGCCGGTAGGAGGGGGCTGAGAGCTAGCTATAAGCTCGACTGAGCTCCCAATCTCAGCAGGGGTGGGGTGGGCCGACTCATCCCCTTTCGGGGGAACGGTGGCGGCAGTAGCCCTCGAATCCGAAGATCGGACCGGGCTAGATGCGCAGACGGTCAAAGGACCAGCATCGCGCGCACTATCATCGGATAGGTGGATGGACTCTCTCCTTGGCGTGGCGACCGGCTGGTCCATGTCGTCTCCAAGGAGGTCATCGTCATCCAGAATCCTAAGGTCGGAAATCTTAGGTGGTCTGCTGGAGGAAGGAACAGACTCCTTCTCTGTCTCAGGGGATAGAATAGCAAAATAGGAGTGGTTGGCCTTGAAGGCCGTCTGTAAGGTCTGTCTAGGGAGAAAGCCCGTGGACTTGGGCTTGGGACCCACTAAGGCCAACTGCTTAGGCTGGTCAGGATGAGCATCCTTCCCAGTTTGAGCAGCATCGACAATCACAGCCTTGCCCTTATCCTTAGACCCCTTCGGGGTCTCGGGCACGCGAACGGGGCTTTTGCCCTTTCCCTTGGAGTCCCTCCGGCTGGTGGAGGGCCCCCGCTGGTTCGCACGGTGGCGCTGCGGGGGGGCGGGCCGTGGCTTATTGCCACTGATGTAGCAATCGGAAGCGACATGACCCACATGGCTGCACGAGGTGCAGAACGCGGGGATCTTCTTATAGATCACCCGCTGAACAAGAGACTCCGAGCCCTGTTCAATCTCAATCTCATGGACGAGCTCAGCTCTCAGATCTTTCTCGACGCAAAATCGCGTCACGTTAGCCCTCGTCTGGAGGGCCGTCGGGGCATCGATACGAATCGGCTGCCCAATACACTTAGCTAGTGTAGTGATGGCAGCACGATCGTAAAGATGGGGTGGTAAGCCGGGAAGGCGACACCAAACGGGGACAACCGGCGCCTCCGTCTTCGGGTTCAACCCGGCATAATATTTGAACACCCTAGCTGGGCATCCACACAAATGAATCGAGGTCTTTAGCAGACCTCGTTATAGTCCTCGGGAAGGTGAAACGAGACTAGAAGGTGGTTGAAATTGTACCACTTCGACGACACTCTACCCTTAAAGCCCAGTTTTCCTAACCCAACAGATATATCTCGGGGAGCGGGGATAGCATATGAAAACTTAAAGACCAGAGTGTTAGCTAGCTTACCTGCAAGAGCGACAGATTCGGCTTCAGTGTATCTGGCCTTCACTTTGTTCCCCTCCGAGCGGATAATGGTCCCGCAAGCATGTTCGTATTCCCCGTCAAAGATAAAATCCTTGGGTGTTGGCCGCGGGGTCCCCGTGCCGCCATCCTTTTTTCCCGTAATGGCCTCGCGGAAGGAGAGTGTGCCAGTGGGGTTGCCCGAAGACGGCCCGCCTTTGTCGGTGTTGGCCGTGGAGGTGCCCGTTGGCGTTGCACCGTTCATGTAGGGTCCGGAAAATTGAGCCGCGGGTAGTTTGCTTGGGCCCTCAACAATTACGCCGTCTTCACGCACATACAAGGTATCCGGGTCGATATTTCTGGCAACATGGGTGGGTTTTCCGGCGGGTTGTTCGGCCGGAGAAGGAGAGGTTGGCCGAGGGCCGAGAATTCCGGCTAAAATATGCGAACCCGAGGCCATTCCGGGAGCAGGGCCGGCTGGCTGCATTTTTCCGGCGGTCTTGCCGGTGCCGGCGCCGGCGTCGGACATGTGGTCGGCAGTTGATGTGGTTATTTGTTTGCTGTGGCTCTTCTGTTGCTGGGAACATGCGGACGGGCCATCTATTTGGTTGCTGTGGTGTAACTGTTGGGCTGTGGCCTGTGAGGTAGTGGGCTTTGGAATGGTTGAGAGGGATGTGGGCGATTTAGGCCCAAGAGGGCAGTTTGGGCCAGCAATGGGTTTGTGGGTAGGCCCAGGAAGGACAAAGTCTTGCGAGGTCTCCTACTGTTTTGGATTTGGCGAAGTCTCACCTAGGAGCTGAGGGATTGGGAAATTCGAAGCAGCTTCTTGAAGGTGAGGGTTGACCGGCGAGTTATTGGCCAGTGACAGAGTTCCAAACTCGGCCGACCATCGGTTTCCCTCCGGGCGAAAGTCTGAATTTCCGGCGACTCGGTCACATGGACTTTTGGTCACAATGGGAAAATCCCCATTTTCCAGTCGAGAGGTTTTGCTCATTACAGATGCGTAAAATTGTTGAAATTCTGGTCGCTGAAAGAGTTGGAGGAGTGCGTGAGGGTTGACCGGCGAGTTATTGGCCGGTGGCAAAGTTCCAAACTCGATTCGGTCACATGGACTTTCGGTCACAATGGGAAAATCCCCATTTTCCAGTCGAGAGGTTTTGCCCATTAGAGATGAGCAATATTGTTGGACTTCTGGTCGCTGAAAGAGATGGAGGAGTGCTGTCGGGAGGTTGGTCGGATCTGTTTGGAGGGAAGGCGAAGCCGCCGGTAAAGAGGGCCGGGACGGAGCCATATCTGGTGACGGGAAATGAAAACAAAAAACAAAGGATAAGACAAAAACACCCGGCGGCCCAGAGGCAGGCCGCCGGCGGCGGTGGTGGTGGCGGCGGCGGGAGGTGGGTTGAGGTTGAAGGTGGAGGCCGTGAATTGTAGTGAGAGAAAGTAAGAGAGAGGGGAGAGCATTTTTCGTCTTTTGTTACTAGGTTGTCTGTTGATGCTAGGTTAGTTGTCTAACGCCGTTAGGGTAGTTGCTTTTTATTGCTAGTTTATATGTTTCTTGCTGGTACGTTATATATCATAAGTTGCTAGGTTATTACTTACATGCTGCTAGTTTAGTTGCTTTTTGTTGCAAGGTTAGTTGTCTAATGCTGCTAGGTTAGTTGTCTGTTGATGCTAGGTTAGTTGTCTAACGCTGTTAGGGTAGTTGCTTATTGTTGCTAGTTTATATATTACTTGTTGGTACGTTAGATATCATAAGTTGCTAGGTTATTACTTACATGCTGCTAGTTTATTTGCTTTTTGTTGCAAGGTTAGTTGTCTAATGCTGCTAGGTTAGTTGTATGTTGTTGCTAGTTTATTTATTCTATGCTGCTAGGTTAGTTGTTGTAAGTTGCTTGGTTATTACTTTCCTGTTGCTAGGTTAGTTGCTTTTTTTTTTGCTAGGTTAATTCTTTCTTCCCGCTAGGTTAGTTGTGTATTTGTTGCTAGGTTAGTTGCCTAATGATGATAAGTTAGTTTTTTATAGTTGAAGGTTATTGTCTAATGCTGCTAGGTTATTTTTTGTAATGCTGCTAGGTTAGTTTTTTTTCTGCTGCTAGGCTAATTGTTTAAAGCTGCTAGGTTAGTTCAATTTCGTTGCAAGGTTAGTTGTATGTATATGCTATGTTTTCTGAAATAATACTATGCAATAACAACACATCAAATTTCTATTTATTACAAGCAGAAATGTCACTGGTCTTATTACAAGTTCTACTATTATGATTTCCCACTTCTCCACATTTTCCACAACGTCTTTTCAACTTTTGACTTTCTTTGATAGATTTTTCTCGCTGTGACAACAATCGGCTTTTTGTGCTGCTTCCGCTCCCCTTATTTTTTGCTTGCTGTGGTGGCAGGATATCAACCTCGAGATTTGAAACAGATCCACAGAACTCTTGTATCACAGCTCCTTTACTTAGTATTGAACTAGAAACTTGATGTGCACCCAACAAATGGTTCTTTTCTTCATTTATAATCCTCGATAATCGTTCCAATTTATCATCATTACCTTCAACAAGACTTATACAACAATAAAAATCAGACCATAGATTGTTTAGATATGCATTTCTCTAATTTTTGCCATCAAGTGGATTTAATCTTGCATTATCAATACCATGTCCAGAAGAAGCAACCTTAAGCCAACGGTTGAGGAGGTATTTCTCTAGTATTTTTTCTAAATCCTTGATTAGCATTATAGCGTGACGACATAACAATCCAAACTGTTGAAACTTTTTGCAGCTGCAATCTACCCAATCCCCGCACTTATTAAGAATGAAGTCAATACCATCTCGACCAACTTCTACAACCTTATATCTGGTTGTTTCATGCTCCTTTTCAATATGCACAGGCACACATCTGAAACATGCTGCTTCAATCTCCATTTGCACCTCTGAAAACACTGTTTTTGTGTAAACTTTTGCAGCATGTTTTTCAATTTGTAACGGTGTCTTGCACTCAGGAGGTGCTGTCACACATTCATAATTCAGCTTCCTTATAACATGCCTTTGTGAATCCATTGCACTTTCAAAATGCATAAAGAACTCAACTAAGCTTGCTTGAGGAGATATGTAGCTTCCGAACCAACTATTAACACTCTCAGACCTAGAAGTTGTTTTCAGTAGGCCACCCATTTTGACATCCTTAAAGTATGCTGGTATCCACGACTTTCTAATCTGAAATAGATTGTTAAACCACTGATTCTCTGTTAAGGCAAAATCATTCATCAATCTTCTCCACTTTTCTTCAAATTCATCAGGATTTATGTAAATATCCCACACAATTTCATTCAGCTTTTTGATGAAGTTATTATCCTTGGCTGTAGGACCAACCTTTACATTTACCTTTTCCATGATATGCCACATGCACAAACGATGTCTTGCCTGTTTGAAAGTCGCCTGAATTGCATTCTTCATAGCAGGATCTTGGTCAGTAACAATGTAATATGGTTCATTTCCCATAGCTCTCAAAAAATTTTCCAATAACCAAATGTATGATTCCACATCCTCTTTAACCATCAATCCGACTCCAAATGTGACACACTTTTTATGGTTGTCAATTCCTGTAAACGGTACAAACACCATTTTGTACCTGTTTAAAGATAGAAAGCAAATCAGAATAATAAATGAAATTGTTAAGTAGTATATTACTTGCAAGTTTATGATATATAACTATCCTAGCAGTTGTCTGTTGTTGCTAGGTTAGTTGTCTATTGTTGCTAGGTTAGTTATGTCTAGCTGCTAGGTTAGTTGTCTGTTGTTGTTAGGTTAGTTATATGTACCTGCTAGGATAGTTATATAACTCTGCCAGGTTAGTTTTATCACGTTGCAATGTTAGTTGTATGTTGCTAGGTTAGTTGTCTTATTCTGCTAGGTTAGTTATCTGTAGCTGCTGGGATAGTTATCTGTAGCTGCTAGGTTAGCTGTATTTTGTTGCTAGGTTAGTTATGTTGTCGCTAGGTTAGTTGTTAGATGATGCTAGGTTAGTTCTCTGCTATAGCTAGGTTAGTTATCATACGTTGCTAGGTTAGTTATATCTAGTTGCAAAGTCAGTTTAACTCACATGCTACTAGAAAGCATACATTACATATAAATTAGAGTCAAGACAAGGGAAATGTTTGCGTACATGTTAGTGTTGTAGGTTGCATCAAATGAAACAACATCTCCAAACATGAGGTAATTTTTTCTTGAAATCTGGTCAGCCCAAAAGATCCTGCTTAATTGATTATTTTCATCCACAGCATATTCAAATGCAATGTCCGGGTAAACTTCCTGCTTGTTGAGAAATTTCTGAATGATGAGTTGTGCATCTGCCCCCGACATGTAAGTCATAAGTTCTCTTTTGAAGTTTTTGAAATCAATTGCCAGAGCACCAACATTTTCATATCCTCCAACCATTTCCTTGTATAACATGTGTGTTTTAGCAGGTCCGATGTTGGCTTTTACACAATTAAGGACAAACTTCTGATGGCCATAGTTCAGTTGCCTGTTTGCATTCAAATAATGTGCTTCCAATGTCAAACTGTGGCTGTGTTTCTCTTCGAAATATGTAATTTTGTATCCTTTTCCATCATCGTATTCAAACACTGCCCGAGCCATGCAACCAATTCTTTTTGAAACACGATCTCGATGAACTCCTGTTGAATTTTTGGGTCTGGATTGTAGTTTAAATCCTTCCTTGCTGCAAACTATGAATTGTTTTCTCACCATCCCACTTCTAAAACATTTTTTTGTACTAGTACGAACATCAAATCCACCATTTGCTCCATAGTTTCTGTAATATTGCATCCCAATTTCCAGATTCTCAAAGAGCATGCCAACTTTTGGTCTTACATCTTCTTTGACAATTGGTATCCAGTACTTTGTTGAATTTGGTGATATCACCAATTGAAATTGACATCCATCATGTGTAATACCTGTTGCAAAATATCATACAAAAACATTAGCCTTAATAATTGCAAATGCAAGGTTATTTTGTATCGTGTTGCAATGTTAGTTGTATGTTTGCTGCTAGGATAGTTATATCTATTTGCAAGTTTATATGTCTCTTGTTGCTAGGTTACTTGTCTCTTGTTGGTAGGTTTGTTGTCTTTTAGTTGCTGGGTCAATTGTCTGTAGTTGCTAAGTTAGTTATATTTATTTGCTAGGATAGTTCCCTGATGCTGCTAGGTTAGTTCACTCATGCTGCTAGGTTAGTTGTCTCATGCTGCTAGGTTACTTCTCTCATGCTGCTAGGTTACTTCTCTCATGCTGCTAGTTAGTTGTATGTAGGTGCTGTGTTCGTTTTATGTGTTTGCTAGGTTACTTCTCTCATGCTGCTAGGTTACTTTCTCTCAGCTAGGTCAATTGTCTGTAGTTGCTAAGTTAGTTATATTTATTTGCTAGGATAATTCTCTGATGCTGCTAGGTTAGTTGTATGTAGTTGCTAGGTTACTTCTCTCATGCTGCTTACTTCTCTCATGCTGCTAGGTTCGTTTTATGTGTTTGCTAGGTTAGAACTCTGTTCTGCTAGGTTAGTTGTCTACTGCTGCTAGGTTAGTGATCTAGTGCTGCTAGGTGTTAGTTATATCATGAATCAAAATTCCAGAATAACATGGACAATTTATTCAACATTATCAGCAACATTATATAATTTGAACAACTGCATCAACATTATATAATATTCTTGCCAGAAAACAGAGATTCTACAAAAATCAAAATTGCAGATAAGCACGAACAATTTTTTCAATATTACGTGATTGATTCTAATTGAATAACTCGATTTTCATTCATGGTGAATTCATCAGCAACTATTTTATTTAAAGTCAGTATACCTTCTTCCATTAATGGCGCAACTGGAGTTGCTTCGATCTCCATTGAAGCTGCTCCCGTCGACATTTGTAGATAAATTTGATGAAATCGACTCTTTTTTCCCTGGATATTTTTGACGAGCAGTTGAGTTTGCCTATAGAAAACGAGAGTTAAACCTAATCAGACGATGAAATCGAACTTCAAATTGATAAGGAAATCGAGATTGAGAAAGAAATCGCAGAGAATCGTGATTGAGGAGGAAATCTGAGATATTATTTCCGATTTTGTGTGCGCGCGAGCTGAAGGTTTATAATTATATATACCTGATGCTGACCGTAAATTTAAAAGGCAGATTCAACGGTTGAGATTGGGTCTCACGTCCACATTTTAAGAGGTGGACCCACTGGATCCGTCCCCTATATATATATATATTATTTATTTTTTGGATCAATTACTAAATTAATTCTAAATTTGGTAGCAAATATATTCAAATGTGTAACTGCTAATGTTGGAACTTAAAGTTGATTAGTACATTCAGAGCTGTAACCGCTATATTTGGTTGCATTGTTGGAAGAAAAATATGATTGACACATTTTTTTTTCTAAAAATCAGAAACACCAATAATTTTTTTTTATTTATGTTAATTTTCTTAATATATGCCACAAATATATATATTATTTTATTCATGTTACTAATGTAAACGTTGCATGGTTAAAATAAAATTTAAATCTCAATTAATTTTGAATGATAAAAATAACTTAAGAAAAAGTAATAATTTTTATATGATAGAAGTACATGTCTAATTAATAAATACAAACAAAAATGTGTTTTATATCTGTGCAAATGAACAGGATCAAATACTAGTTAGATAAGAAAACTGGAAATACCAGAATTCGAAAATCTTTAATTACGATTAAGACTTAAGTAGATATTATATCTAGTATATAGAAGCTGAGGTTGGTATTTAGTAGCGGTTACAAAATTTGAACAAGAAAAAAAAGAAAACTATCCATCCCTCACTCACTAACCGCCACAACTCCCAAATTTCCTCGTCTCTCAACTGCTTATAATTCACCCTTTCTCCAAACATGAACTACGTAACCATTTAATTTAATAATAATAATTTCTCGTTTTGACAGAAAAAAAAGTTGGTCTTCAATCAATGGCGTCCCTGAAATCCTCCATCACTCCCATCGCTTTGAGATCATATTTGGCTGAGTTCATTTCCACATTCATCTTTGTCTTCTCTGCCGTTGGCGCCACCATGGCTTCTCGTACAATATAATACATACACATATCTCAATAATAATATCTATTTTTTTTCATTATTTGTGTTCAATTATTTTTGACTTCAAACTGAATTGAAAATAAAATTTGTGTGATATTTTTGCAGGGAAGATGATGCCGGAAGCAGAAGCCGAGCCATCCAGCCTTGTGGTTGTGGCATTGGCAAATGCCTTTGCTTTATCAGTGGCCGTTTACATATCGGCCAACATATCTGGCGGCCATGTAAATCCGGCCGTCACTTTTGGGATGGCTGTTGGGGGCCACATCACAATCCCTATGGCTATCTTTTATTGGATTTCCCAAATGCTAGCCTCTCTCATTGCATGTCTTGTGCTCAAAACCACGACAGTTGGACAGGTCAGATCGAGTACCATAAATTAATTAATTTAACTACATTTTTCGTACTTTTGTCTAACATAACTTTTTTATTAATTTCTTATAGCAAGTCCCGTTTCACACGATCCCATCAGAAATGACCGGATTTGGGGCGGCCGTAATTGAGGGTGTGATGACTTTTGCTCTGGTTTACACAGTATATGCGTCAGCAGATCCTAGGAGAGGGGCCATGGGGGCAATTATTGGGCCATTGGCAATTGGGCTTATAGTGGGAGCAAATGTATTGGCATCTGGCCCATTTACGGGAGGGTCCATGAACCCTGCGTGTTCGTTTGGGGCTGCAGCTGTTGGGGGGAGTTTCAAGAACCATGCGGTTTACTGGGTTGGGCCCTTGATTGGTGCAGCTTTCGCAGGGGTGTTGTATGATAATGTGGTGTTTCCTATTCAAGTGCCTGATTCTTTGAGGGCTATTTCTGATGGAGTTGAAGTTGGGGTTTAGTTCTTGGATTTTTGTAGTATGTGTTGCCATTTGTTTGTGTTTCATGGATAATGATGTGTGCACTACTATTGTACTGTTGTTGTTTGTTGTAGGAAGCTGTCTATGTGTAATAGAATATTTATACACTACTAAAGCATTTTTCTGTGTACCCCCTTCAAGTTTGAATGGCTTTTAACTTTGAACCAATTTCTTATACCAAATGTAGAAGATAGAAAAAAAAAAAAAATTAAATATTCCTAGGTTTGCTAAGTGAAGCTAAAAGTATTAACAAATTCGAAGACTATGTTTCCAGTTTGTTGAATGAGTCGCGAAATCATGAATATAGAACACTCATTCACCCTACTTTTCTGCATTTGATAACACTAAAACAGCAGCAGAAGGTGAACAAAAACACAAGCAAAAGTCCTAATATATCGAGGACGCATAAGAACAGGACTTGAAAAAGGAACAAAAAAGTGAAAGAAAATCCAATACCTTAAAGCACTTGCTGTGCTGAACAATTCATCAGTTAGACACCAGCAATTTTTGACAACTTCCCTCACAATCCCACAAACTAAAAACAATGCTCTCAAACTCTTCTTGTTCCTCAACTGACACTTCTCCAAGTGCAAACTCTCAACAGCAGGACAAATCCACAAACGCTCATCAAATCCAAAACCACGGTCAACTCTCTTAGACGACAAAAACTTTGAAGACATCAAATTTTCACTATAACAAAGTCCCAAGAGCCAACCGTCCTCCATTCTATGATCACAAAAAGTCAACTCTTCAAGCATTTGACATCAATTCAAGTTTCAATAATCTCTTACACCCTTGTGCTAAAATTATCAATCCCACATCTGAAACCAATGAATCATAAATCACATGCACGAACCCACTTAACCTTAAAATTCGTAAATTCTTAGAGGCTAAAATTCCACGCAGAATACAGTCGTTACACATGTGAAGTTCAAGTTCTTGCAATGTGACACATTCATTAGCCACACTCTGCAGCCATATTTCACCAGCATTCACAATTACTAATTTCCTCAAATTTGGGTACCCATTAGCCAAAACACTCAAGCCCCTGTCGACTTCATCAGCACTCAACACAAACGTTTGATCCAAAAATAAAATCTTTGTTATACTCAGCTTCACAGCCCAAATGAAAAGACACAACCTTGTGAAATTATGGACACACTCGAATTACGTGGTGAAATGAAGCATCCATTTACAAAATCAACATGAATACGATTTGGGAACCTGAGAAATAATCAACCTGAAATAAGAAAATCCCAGTCGAGAAGCTTTATGGACCTCACAAGCCGGCCCTGCACATTCGACCAACGTTTGGAGACAAGAAAATTGACATTCCTCTGAGATTCGAGAGCTTTGAGAGAATATTGAGCAAGATTTCATTTGAAAGAAGCGAGATTTTGTCGGAAACGAGATTTGCGTCTGTGAGACCTAGGGCTTTGGAGGTGGGCTCTGTTTTGGCCTGGATTTGAGGGTAAGAATTTTAAGGCGCATTGTGAAGAGTACATGGTTTACAGCTTTCTTGTTTTTGAACCTGAGGGATTCTCGATTTTCTTTGACATCACTCGCTGATTGCCCTAATTCCCCCATAAACAGCAGCCCAGCAGCTTTTTTTTCAACCCTTGGATCATAAATTAATTAAAGACAATGTAGTCGCTAGAAATTTGTGAATCTTAGATTTATTTTTTTTCAAAACGCTAAAATGCTATATATAACTCAATCGAGAACAACGTTCTAATATAGTAAGGGGAAGACCCCAATTCACCCTAAAAAATAACCTTAGAGGCACATCTACAAGATGCCTAGAACCTCACATCAACATCAACAGAAAACCAAACTAAAACTAAGTTCATAAGGAAGCCTTACCACTGCCATAAGGCCTAGCAGACTTCCCCTGAACATAAGAAAACAACAGAACCCAACTGAAAAGAAACCAGCTAATACAAACTAGAACAAACAAGAAGAAAAAAACAGAAAAAATATTATCTAGAACAACTGAATTCATTCCAATCTGAGAGTGTTGTCTTGACCACAATGTGAGTAGGCATGAAAGTGCCTTGGAAGATCCATAAATTGCGTATCTTCCACATCCACCAAAGCAAGTATGTTGTCAACTGGATTCTGTGGTGTGATGTTACAGATATTGGCAAGGAGCAGTGTTGCCACCAAAATTTAAATGAGTCAGAATATTGTGAGATGCCATTCCAAGATATTGGAGTCATTTCCCACATTTTGCAAGCTCTGTCACAGTGGAACATGATGTGCTCTATTGATTCTTGTGCCTCTCCACAGCATTTACATGTTGAGTCTGTAAGAAATTTAACGGACATATTCATAACTATTAAGCGGAATTGAATAAACCCTACGCATGTAATTCTATCAATTCATAGAATATGGATCTTTCGCATAAATTAAATTGCACATAGAACTTACAAGAATCCAGCTTATAGTCATTCCCTGTTTTCTTGATCTATGATGTTTATCTGCCATCTCTTCCTCGTAATCTCATGGATCTATCTTTTTCATAATCTCCAATGATAGATTCGCCTTTGCCTATGAATTGTTTCAATTGTTTCTCTCTCCCGCGTCTCTCGTCTTTTCATAAAGCCCTTGATGTTGAGAACTTTATTTCGTATGAGATGGGAGAGAGGGGCATGTAGTATATATAAGAGGAAAAGACTTACAATCCTAATCCTACTAACATTCCCCATGTTCTAACCTAACTTACTGTCCAAGTCAAACATCACAAATTGGACTCTTTAATATTAGAACATTAATAATCCATTAAATACATATTCACCTTAAATAAGTTTGACTATTAATTCAATTAGGTCCAACTAATTATATGGTCCACAATAATATAATAATATAAAATATTATTACATTCTCCCACTTGGACCATATAGTGTCGAAACCCAAAGAACTACTTTAAGCGCGCACTTTTCATCAAACTTATAATTGAATACATATATCTCTAAATTTAAAATCAAATTAGAAATTAACCGAGTCATGGCGGTCACAAGTCTTCGAGCGACATGATCCCTTCCATGTACCACAAATCATTTCTAATTCAATTTTACTTTAATATGGGACAAACTATTCGTACCATAACCATAAGTCATCCAACTTTTATGTATATACTATAAAATCAAATATCCATAATGATGATATTGTATGTGAAGAATCAAAAATCTTTAATTGAATTCAATAAGTGTCAAAATCATTAATTGAGCAAAATTTCATTCAGTATCGGTCAGTCCAACAAGGCCCCATTCGTTATTCCCAATTTCTTTATATGCTTTCCAAAGGCTATAGGGAATAAACCTTTTTAATGGATCCACTTTCATGCAATTAGTACTAAAATGCTCAAATGACACTTTAGTTCCTCACTTCTATTTTTACGACCAAGTATTTCAATTTTATGTGATTCACACCCTTTGAATACTTGTCATTCCTTGAAATATTATTGCTACGATACTGCGATAATTCTTAGCGGCTTGGACAAGATGTCGACATTTCCAAGTCCTAAGATAAAGCACCGTAGCCCTAAATTTGACTTGTGGCCTCAAAGCATACCACAAACTCCTCTACACCGTGGAAGTCGCGATGATGGACTTTTGTTCCACCTTTCCATAATTTTGCTCCTTTAGACATTATGAGCAAAAGTCTGAATCCGAGTATCCAATAATAACCAATAATTTGGATCTTCTTTAAGTTAGCATGTGTTCTTTAATGCCTTGTAAGTACTTTAAAAAATTTCTTTGCAGCATAATCATTTAAAATTATTTTTATAGTTGTTTAACATACCAACAACAAATATATTATCAGACCTAGTACAGGTTCGTCTCGCTTAAGACTCCTAATCATTTATATCTAAGAAATTTTCTCCATCACTTTTCATTCCATTTCACCTTTCGAACATTTATTTTAGACTAAATGTGTCCCTTTTATGAATTGGAATTTTACGGAACAACCATCCATTATCTCTCAAATAAAACTTCTATGGGATAAGCTTTTAGTCCTTGTGATCTATTCCAGAATATTTCTATTCCAATTAGCAAGGACGTTTCATCCACATCCTTTATTTCATAACTTTTTAGAGAGATAATACTTTAATTCGTGCAACATGTCCACATTATTATCAACTATAATATGTCATCGACATATGAAACTAAATAATAAATCTACTCCCACTGACCTTAATGTAGATACACCGATCTACGGTATTCCCTACAAATCTATAAGCAGTGATGGTATCATTAAACTTAAGATACCATTCACGAGAGACTTGTTTTAGTCCATATATCGAGCTATTCAACTTACACACTAACGTTTCATTTCTTGTGATCTAAAAAACTTTTAATTAGTTCATGTAGATCTCCTTCTAAGTTTATCATTTAGAAGGTGATCTTTATGTCCATTTTGATACAGCTCAAAACATACAGAGCCACCATTGTCATTACAATTCTCAAGGAATCTTTCTTGAAACGAGAGAGAATGCTTCCTTGTAGTCAATGCCTTCCTTTTGAGTGTAACCTTTAGAAACAAGTCTAACTTTATATCTTTCGATATTACCTTTAGAGTCGTGTTTGGTTTTGAAAAAACCCATTTACACCCAACTCTTTTAGACCCTTCAGGTAAATCTATTGAACTAAAGACTTTATTTTCATCCATTGACTTTAATTTTAATTATTCTTTCATGGCATTGATAAACTTTTCCAGAATTTTAACTTTTCATGGCTTGTCATTCATCAACCATAGGTTGTTCTATAATTTCTTGATTGCTTGTGACCGATTCATTATCAAGTGAGTTTGGATCATTTCGTTATTCATCTAAGTTACATGACGGTATTGTAACTAAAAGAATAACAACCATTGATGGACTCTCGGGTTTGGACTGTTCAACCCGAGTTTCTTTGACATCCAAACTTTGCGGTTCCAAACTCCCACTGATTTGACCATTTTTAATGAATCGAGCATTGTCAGAGTCAACTATTCTCGCACTATGGTTAGAAGAGTAGAACCTATATCCTTTAGACTTTTCCGGATAGCCAATGAAAAATCATTGAATGTCCTAGGAACAAGTTTCTTTTCATGTGGATTATATACTTTTACTTCTGCTTGACACCAACAATCATCAAGATGCCTAAAACTAGGTTTCCTACCCTTCCATAGTTCATAATAAGAACTACTTTACTAGGAACCTTGTTTACCCAATATGCAGCAGTCCACATAGAAAACGTTAATGTTGAATTTCTCAACATACTCCTAACCATATTCTTTAAGTACGGTTTATCCTCTCAGCAACACCATTATGTTGAAGAGTCTCAATTATAGTGTATTGCACACAAATATTTCAAATTTCAAGAAACTTTGCAAATGGACTAGGATATTGTCCTCTTTCATTGAACTTACAATAATATTCACCAATCTAAGGAGATCTCACAACTTTTACTTATTTATCTAACTACCTCTCCATATCATCATTGTATATCTTTAGATAGTCCAATGATTGAATCTTTTCATGTAGTAGACTATAACATGAGAAATCATTTATAATGGTGATTAAATACTTTACATCACCCCACAAAGGGATGTTGAATAGACCACAAAAATTAGTGTACATAAGTTATAAGATTTTAATGCTTCTCCTGGCAGATCTCTTTAATGTATGCTAGTTTGCTTTTCTTTAATTCATTTTATACATACATCCTTATCACTAAAATCCAAATGAGAAATGGTTTCATTATTCACTATTCTCAAAACTTTTCTTTGGATATGTGACGATAATCTTTAATGCCATAAGAGAGTAGAATTTTAATTATGTGCACTACGTTTAACCTCAAAATAAATATGAGATGCATAAGTAGTTGCACAGAACCAAGCCACCAAATATTATTGGGAATCTTTAATAAATTTGATTCACAACATACAAAAAATTAATGTATGTCTTTCTTTTCGAATCAAGATTTTATTTCGGGCAATCTTTCCTAAGGTGGCCTAGCTTTTTACAAAACTAACACCTTATTTATTTAATGATTGGACCTACAAAAACTTTAAGTAAGTCAGTCTCCTTTTATTTGCCTTTATTTCCCATTTTATCTTACTATTATTGGCTCCCACATGAGATATAAAATGAATCGACTCTTCTTTCATCTCATTTATTCCCACCTCTTCCTGCACCAGCATAGCCTTAATTTGCTTACAATCCCGTTTATCATTAATGGTGTTATAGTTCACCTAGGATTGACCAAACTCAACAGGTAAGGAGTTCATGATGAATAAAACCATAAATGAGTCTATCACATTCATTCTCATGTTTGCAAGTTTAGCTTATATGTGGAACACATGGATCACGAAATCATGGATGGAGCGGAATCAGATGAACTTTTTTAGTGAAGAGTACATTAATGAAACTTTCCACAATAAACTTTTCCCGCAATTTTAAATGGAGATAATCCTTGATTTTTATTTAGGAATTCTTTTGCATTATTGGCTTTAATGTTATCCACCTTGATTAACTTCATAAAATTCAAACACAACCTATTTGATCGCTCACATACCCTACGTAGAGTTACCTCTACTTCGGAGCTCTCATCAGTAATGGTTGTGGTAACTTCATCAATAATTAGAGTCATATACAAATTCATTGAAGCTAACTGAAATTGGATATGCTTAGACCATTTATTGAAGTTCAGCCAATTGAATTTTTAAACTATAATACTGTACGGATAACCAAATTTTGAACGCTGCAAACTTTAATACATGCTATTTAGTTAAGCTTTGAGGGACAATTAAGGGATTCAAAAATCTTTTAAATTATATATTTAAATATACCTTTGGGCAAATACTTAAATATATAATAGACTTGATTGATGCCTAAGAGGAAAGATCTTTAATAGAAATTATAGATATTGTGATTAATTAGTGGTTATCTTTAGACAAACACACTAATTAACCTAATTTTAATTATAATTTCTCTTTTATATATTAATCCTTAATAGAAATTATACAAACTTGAGTCAACTAGTGGCTATCTTTGGACAAACACGCTAGTTAACATCACTTTAATTATAACTTCTCTTTTAAATATTATTCCTTAATAGAAATTATATAATTTTGATCAATTAGATGTTATCTTTGGACAAACACACTAATTGACCTAACAGGAATTATAATTTCTCTTTTAATTGTCATAACTATAAACACATGGCCCACCTTTGGGTGTCCTCCTGATTTATAATCCATGACATCAATTATTCAAATATATAATTTGAGAGACATTAATAAGGCATCCTTTTATATTTGAATAATTGATACTTTTATCTAATTTTAATTATCTATACCATAAATTAAACTAGGTCACTTTGGTGACTAACTAGTTTTTTTACATAGATAATATAATTAGAAAATATTTTATTATATTGATATTTCATTTAATTTAATTATCTATTCCATAAATTAAACTAGGCCACTTTGGTGACTAACTAGTTTCTTTACATAGATAATATAATTAGGAAATAATTTATTTGATTGCTTATATTATGAGATTACTCTTACTAATTAATCTCCAAACTCATTTGCTGTAATTTGTGAACAATTGAATAATGTTCTCTCAGAACTTATGATTGAGATCAGTACATTCAATTAAATCTATGCAATCAAATAAAACAAACCCACCTCTAAGCTGTTGTCAGGCCATTTAAAAACAATAGAACTAATAAAAACCTTTAAGAACTAATCACCTTCATTAACCTAAATTGCTACAATATAGTTCTGTCATGGCTCATTGAAAATTGCAACATTCCAGAAATCCAAACACAATACTGATACTCACATGCACATATTTATCAACTTTCAATGGCTAATTAAAATTGTGCGTCAATTGAGTTGTGTTCACATAATAGAAACAGTAATAACAATTCATTGTCAATTTGTAATTCAAACAAATAATTCCCAACGCCAACTGCAATCTTAATTCGGCAGACACACAAATAATTCCGAATTGCAATTTGCAATCTTAATTCGGCACAAGACGTAATAAACTGTGATCGGCAATTTAATCATATGCATAAACACATTCTCTGATACCACATGTAAGAAATTTAACGGACATATTCATAACTATTAAGCGGAATTGAATAAACCCTACGCATGTAATTCTATCAATTCATAGAATATGGATCTTTCGCATAAATTAAATTGCACATAGAACTTACAAGAATCCAGCTTATAGTCATTCCCTGTTTTCTTGATCTATGATGTTTATCTGCCATCTCTTCCTCGTAATCTCATGGATCTATCTTTTTCATAATCTCCAATGATAGATTCGCCTTTGCCTATGAATTGTTTCAATTGTTTCTCTCTCCCGCGTCTCTCGTCTTTTCATAAAGCCCTTGATGTTGAGAACTTTATTTCGTATGAGATGGGAGAGAGGGGCATGTAGTATATATAAGAGGAAAAGACTTACAATCCTAATCCTACTAACATTCCCCATGTTCTAACCTAACTTACTGTCCAAGTCAAACATCACAAATTGGACTCTTTAATATTGGAACATTAATAATCCATTAAATACATATTCACCTTAAATAAGTTTGACTATTAATTCAATTAGGTCCAACTAATTATATGGTCCACAATAATATAATAATATAAAATATTATTACAGAGTCAATATCTAGCCCTTTCTTCCTCAGATTAACCAAAGCTAGAAGAGTACCATTGAGACATTTCCAAATGAAAATTTTGAGTATTCTAGGAATTCTCAAGGACCAGCTTCTGTTGAGTTTTTGTCATTGGAGCAGCTAATGTACTAATTTTTTGTTGGTCTAAGGAGTGGACTTTTTGCTGAATTAGATTAGAATAGATGCTAGAGACAGAGAACTTCCCTCTTTTGTCCAGGCTCCAGTACAACCTATCTTTGGTATTTGGCTTTAAAGTTTTATGTTCAAGATTGTTGCACTGTCCTCTACAGGGAAAACCTGTTGAACCAGCCATTCGTTCCAACCTGTGCCATCATGGAGCATTAAGTCTTTAACAAAAACAAGGTGTCCCTTTGCAATGTCAATCAGTTCTGGCTTAGCTTTGTTTAGATTTGGAACCCAGTTATCATCCTCTATCCTTGTTTCAGCCCCTCCTCTGATTTCTGTTTTGAGCCATTTGGAGAAAGTAGGTAGGACTCCTAACCAACAATTCCACATCCAGGAGTCTTTGGAAGTATGACCAGCTTGAAAGATTGAGGTATTTGGGAAGTATTTGTCCTTGAGTATTTGACTGACTAGTAAATTCGGTTGAAAGGAGATTCTCCACATTTGCTTGCATATTAAAACTTCATTGAATAGCTTTATATCTTGAAATCCAATCCCACCATTCAATTTTGACATTTTACTCCAGCTCTTCCAGTGGATACTGTTAGTGCCATCTTCTTTTGAATACCACCAGAAGTTTGCACAAAGCTTTGAGATTTCTTTGCATATGGTTACAGGCAGCCTGAAGCAAGACATTGGAAAGACAGGGAGAGCTTGGATCACAGACTTTAGGAGGACCTCCTTACCAGCTGATGAGAGTAGTTTGGATTTCCACCCTTGAAGTTTACTTCTCAAAGTATCCACCAGATAAGAAAAAAACTCCTTTTTTGATCTTCCAATGCCTAAAGGTAAACCCAAGTACCTTGTAGACCTGTGAGCCAGTATGCCTTGTAGCACAGAGCAAATTCTGGTTTTGATATGAGCAGGAGTGTTCCTACTGAAAAATATGAGCAGATTCACTGTTTGGCCAGTGAATAATCTGTATTTGTTCAAAAGATCCATCAGTACACTTGTCTGGTAAGCATCTGCTTTGCAAAAGAATAATGAGTCGTCAGCAAAAAGTAAGTGGGAGAGCAGGGGACCATTTTTGGAGTTTGAGTCCCTTTAAGTGACATGAGTTGACATCATTCAAAATAAGAGCATATAGTAGCTCAGCCATTATGATGAAGGAGAGAGAGGTTGAGGATCCTGATGCCCCTGGTGGGTTTCAAGAATCCTGCAACGCTGTCATTTACTTTAAAGGAGAGAGAGGTTGAGGATATACAAACCAAAATCATATTCACAAAGGCTTTATGAAAACCCATTTGAATCATAATCTGCTTGAGACTGCGCCATTCAACCCTGTCAAAGGCTTTCATTAGATCAAGTTTAAGAGACATGAACTAGTTATTGCCATTGGTGTGCCTATTCAAAAAGTGGAATGCTTCCTATGCAATGATTACATTGTCCATCAACTGTCTCCCTTTAAGAAAAGTTGATTGGTAGATACTAATGCAGCTATCTAGACAGAGTTTCAGTCTTTGAGCAAGAATCTTGGATAGAACTTTGTACACCACTGTGCATAGACTAATTGGCCTAAACTGGCTCAATGATTCAGGGACAGTGCATTTAGAAATTAAAGACAAGACAGTGTGATTCCAATATTGTAGAAGTTGACCAGATTGGAAAAAGCTTTTGATAGCAGACAGAAGTCTGATTTTATTAAGTCCCAGAAGTGTTAGAAGAAAAGTGCATTCATACCATCTTTCCCCGGGAATTTGTCTGGATTCAGACTGAAGAGAGATGCTTTAATTTCTTCATCATCAACTGGCAACATAAGTGTTTGATTCATCTCATCAGAAATTGATTGAGGTATAAGGTGAATGATTGCATCACCTCCAAGAGTTTCTTCTGTTGCAAATAGTGTGGAGTACAAGTCAGTGATATGAGCAACCATTTCCCTCTGAGTATGGAATTCTTCACCTCTGGCAGACACCAATCTAGTAATAGCATTCATTCTTCTCCTTTGTTGTTCAAAGGCATGGAAAAATTTTGTGTTGCCATCTCCCCCTTTGAGCCAATTAAGCCTTGATTTCTGTTGCCAGAAAAGTTCCTCAAAGTGATGTGCTTGATTGAGTTCTCTCCTGGTGTTGTCCCACTCCTCCCACTTAGAACTAGATGAGATATCCCTGAGTCTTTCCAGTTTCTGAGTGAGGTTCAAAATTTGAAGTTGATTTTTGGAATGGAAATTGGAGCTCCATTTCAAGAGAGCAATTCTGGTAAGCTTCACCTTCTCTTTTAATTAATAAAATGGAGTTCCTTGCACTTGAGAAAGCCAAACTTCTTTAACCACCTCTGAAATTCCTTCCATACCAATCCATCTCCTGTCAAAGGAGAATCTCTTATGTTCCCTGTTATGGTGATTACCAGAGTCAATGAGAATAAGGGAATGGTCTGAATAGCTTTTCACTAAATTCAGGACCTTGGCATTTGGAGCATATTGCAGCCATTCCATGGAGCCAAATGCTCTATTAAGTTTTTCTTCAACTATGCCTTCAGAGTGCCTATTATTGCACCAAGTATATTGATAGCCAAACATCTTAATCTCCTCCATCTCCATGTGGTTGATGAAGGCATTGAATCCCATGAAGCTGTTGTTGCTTCTGACTTGACCCCCCAACTTTCCTTCATTTGAGCAAATAGCATTCCAATCACCAACTCCAAACCACAGAGGTCCCCAAGAGTTTTTCAAGGATTCCAGAGTTTCCCATTACAAGGATCTCTGTTTTCTATATGTGCTCATATAAACAAAAATCCCCCACTGTCTGCTGGAGTTAGACAGATGAAAGTCAACAGCAACAAAGAAATCTTGACAGAGGACTTGGTTGATAATGACATCATTATCCCAGAGAAGGAGTAACCCCCTACTTAAACCTTGTGGATCAACTATAGCCATTCTGTCCTCATAACCTAATTTCCTACTAACAGATTTAACAAAAGCTTTGGATTTTTTGGTTTCTGAAAGGAAAAATAAAGTTGGATGGTGAGACTTAATTGTCTCTCTGATTTCAGAAACTGTAGGGGGCCGACCCAGCCCTCTACAGTTCCACACCGCAGCTAACATTGGGTATTTGGGTGCTACTCAAGGCTGGCAACCTCCACATGTACCTCAACTGATTCATTCTTCTTCCTAGCAGCACTTCCTTGCTCTGTTTCTATTTCTTCTTGGTTTGCATCATTGGTTTGCCCCTTGTCTCTTTTGCTACCAGAGAGACTGTTATCAGTAGTGTCCACTGGTCTTGTCTTTTGAGCCTGCCTGACTTGGATAGGTTCCTTTTCCAGGTTTTGGATTTGGTAGAGGATATCATCAGGTCTTGTGATACTGCTAGTATTTAGTCACCAGAATTGATTTAGCTTTATAAAAATTTGCAAAACAAAATTACCTTACTTTTAAAAAAATCTGAATGTACATTTTGATCATAACAAGCGTGACTAATAAATAAGTAGCTGGAAAATTATCATTCCAATTGATAATAATACATCACATAGACCACAAACTTGAAAATATGAAAGGTTTGAAGAAAAGGGACGAGAGAAGAAGAACAAAACGACTAAAGGGTTGGGTCAAAGAGTACCTTCATCTCCAATTAAAAGAGAAGGTGAGGCTTACCAGAATTGCTCTCTTGAAATGGAGCTTCAATTTCCATTCTAAAAAAGGACAAGAGAAGAAGAACAAAACGACCAAAAAGTTGGGTTAAAGAGTACCTTCATCACATAGACCACAATAAAAATTATCAATTGGAATGATAATTTTCTTCAAACCTTTCATATTTTCAATTGAAAATTATTCTTTCTTGAGACTTTCTACAACTACAAACAACCGAGTCTTTTGTAAGATCAAAGAGTACCTTCATATCTTTCTCTCTTGACCCATGAAGACAAACCATGTACTCATGCGGACTTCGGGTGTCATCTTTTCTTTCTATTATCACTCTTAAAGAAGCACGGAGTTCGATATGGAAAAGTGTAAATATTTCGGGAGTGTACAATTGTGAAACTTGCATCAACAACATAGAATTATAAGATTCCAATGGAGGCAACTTTTGTCTCGCATCAAAGTCAGCTTTAAGCTCTAGTTCTCATTTTTCATCGACAACCCTGTCAAACTGTTTGAAAAAATCAGAAATATTCAAATCACATTTCAAATAGGACTTCAAGTCACTATTCAAGCTCTCACTCAATTGTGTGCTTCTTATTCCCAACGTAAATGCATACTTCATATAACATTTGGCCGATTTTTCCTTTAAGTCGTACGTACGGGATAACCATTCATTATCGTACAAATAACGATCAAGTAACTTTTTCCATTCCCTTTCAAAATCATCCTCTTCTAGATATTCAAACATGCACCTCTTGAACTCCGTAAAAAAAGAAGAATCGTCTTTCATACGTCAACCCAAATGTTTGATCCCATTTTGATTCAAATGCCACGTACATAGCCCATGTCTTGTATTTTTCAATACTTTTGCCAAAGCATTCGCCATAGCCGCATCTTGATTTGTAAAAATCGTTTGAGGCTTTTTACCTCCATGAGCATTTAAAAAGTTTCAAAAAAGCCAAGCAAATGAATCGGCGGTCTCATCGTACAAAAGTGCACTCCCAAAAATGACCATTTGCCTATGATGATTAAATCCCGTAAATACACCCAAGGGCCTCAATTCTTTGTTTGTTCCATAGGTTGTGTCAAATGTAACTACATCACCAAAATCACCATAGTCAACAATCATCCTAGAATTCGCCCAAAATATATTAGTGACTAGTTCGTCACTGTCAAATTGCATCGAATAAAAAAATGAAGGGTCTTTACCTTTTCTCTACTCAAAGTATCTAACTATACCTCCCAACTCTCCGTACACCATGTGTTTTTCTCTGTTCGACCTCAAATAAGTCTTTTGGTCTTCCATTGTGTATCCAAGCTTATCCCAACCCCCTGCTTCTCTAATCCTCAAGTGATGTGTTGCTTTTTTGGTGATTCCTGCATCATGTGCCAAATCAATTGCGGCAGCGGCAGCCTGAGTCATTTTCCTATGGGATCTCAACATGTGACTCATCTCTGGAGGCTCAAGTTCATGATTATGTTCTCGAACAAATTCTTTGATCTTGTATTTACCACTTGACCTCTCCAAAACCATATTTAATTTAGCCTTGCATGACGTTCTTTCTTCCCATCGATGCACAACTCTTACCCTTCTTTTGTCTTAAGCTCTTTTACCCTCTTTACGGCAAACAAAAATTGCATTATTATATGCTCCATCCTTTTGACTTTTGTTGCGGTAATGTATTCTAACCACAAATCCCATTGACTTCCCATAATTCTGCCAGAATTCCCATGCTTCATCAAGAGTATAAAAAATCATTCCAATTCTTGGTTCGTCGTTCCGACTGCCGTATGTCACATCTTCAGCCATCTCCTCATCAATACTAGATTTTTTTTTTCAAAAATCATGTCTTTCACACCATCCTCAGAGCTCAAATTACTCCTACATAAAAGCATATTATACACAAAAAATTTAGAAGCACAGAATCACATATTAACCAACATGTAAATAGTAGCAGAAACCTAAGCCTAATTTTTCAATATCTCGCATCAAATGGGTGGGTAGACAAATAAATATCCAAACCCATGTACACAAAATTATGTGATTTTACAGAACAAAGACCCATAAAAATTACATTGCATAACATGTTATGAACAAAAAGAACCTTAAGAGAAAATCTAACTTAGCATTAGTTAATAAGAAAATACAAAACGGAATCTAGTACATAACTCAATAGATCATGAGAAGTAACAAGTTGAGAAATGCCATGTTTCAGATCATATTCCAAATAATACTTTAAGCACTAATACCTTTGTTTCACCGTAATAATATGTCCTCAATGCCACTCAATTTGATCATGAATTGCTCTCGGTATCCACACACATGGAATAAATAAAGATGAAAACAAACGAAGCTCATGTTGATAGTCAATCCTCTGCGCTTCCAACATTTCTTAAACATTTAAAATAATCTGCATTCTATTAACAATAACATGACCCATATCAAAACCAATTAAGAAAAATATGGAGAAGAAGAAAAAAGAACAAGCAACAGAAATATATAT